>VDFB02373365.1:305460676-305478197 GCA_007258455.2 Sequoia sempervirens | reverse complement strand
AGAGATGGTAGTCAAGATGGAGGCAGGGATGGGGGCCAAGGCCAAGGGCAATAGTAGCTAGAGCAGGATAAGGCATAGGTGCTAGGGGATGGGCATCAATAGCAGTAGCCAGATTAGGATCACCAAAACCCAGGGCATTAGAATGGACATATTCTAGGGGCACCACCACCTCCTCGACCCCTACAACCAGACACACATGTAGAAGCTCAAATACAGACTCTCATATTCGAGAGAGACCAATTGCAGGCAGAGAGGGATCAGATGCAACAATAGCTACAAGACATGACTACTTAGAGAGATCATGAGGTCCAGTTGCGATAATAACTAGACTTACAGTTGGCCTAGGAGATTGGGCAGAGGCACCAACTTGAGGTGGTGATAGCTGCATCGCAGGGACGGACAGTGTCTGCTCGTTTGTATAGAGAGGTAGTTACTGAGACTACATATTATAGGATGCATTATCATCAAGATGTCCCTCAGGTGATGAGGCAGCCTGATTTTTCATAGAGGAGTGGAGCACCTCCCCAGGCTAAGGATCAACTATCAGCTAGAGGGGAGTCGAGCAGCCACTAGGGGTAGCCATTTTGTAAACACATTTTTATTATTTGCCTGATTATTTATACAGATATACATTCATGGGATATTTTTTGATAGCCTTGTGGATATTATATTTTTGATTGATATTCATACATTGATTCAGATATTGTATCATGACAACCATTTTTTGATATATATACAAGATGATTCAGATTCGATATGTGATGCGCTTTATTTCATGCTTAATGAATGTATGGATGCATATGATATGATATGATGTTATGTTTATGTGTTATGGTTATGTATGGATGCAATGTGATGGATGCACTTCTTTTATTTATGTCTATGTGATATTGCGATGATGTAATGTTTATAATGTGCGATGTTTAGGAGATGGGTGTAATGCAGTGGATGTGCTCTCTTCTTTTTTAGTATCTTTTTATGATATGTTATGGGATGAATGTTATGACATGTTATGATATGCTTATGCAAGATGTATGGATGAATGCATTTCTTTTTGTGTACTTTTTTTATGTGATTTATGATGTCATGATGTATGTATGCCTATGAATGTATATATGGATAATATAGATGTTCATGCTTATGAGATGATAATGCAATGTATGATTATTCCTAGGACATGTGTATGATATGTGATATGGATTAAGATGCTTAGAATAACAAATCTATGTTATCTGAAACAACTTTAAATGATAATGATGATGCAATGGATTATGTTTCCCTTTATTATGATGATACGCTATGATGTCTGCATGCTAACGATTTTGTGAATGCAGGATGGATGCATGATGATGTTTTTGTTGACTGTCATGATACCAGGTTAGCATAGAAAGAAGATAGAAGAATAAGATGAATGTTTTGACCATTGATTTTGAGATTGATTCAAAATTCCAACAAGTCTATGATCCACTGAGACTTTATTAGAGATGGTGATGGGAGATAATGATTTTCTCATATCTTGGGATTGGGATTTTTGATCATTCCTTATGTTTGATATAACACATAGACATGATGCATCTTGATATTGATAACCATGATGGAATTGTATCTAGTGTAATGAAATTTTACTTTGAAAACATATAGGATAGTTCTTGTTCACACCTTGACATACGAAAACCTTGGTGGAATTTACTTTAGAAGTTCAGAATATATCAGACCAAAGCATACGTAATAGTCAACAACCTAGTCCAAATAACCTCCCTACACACAACTAAGCAATAATGCGCCAAGATTATTTTACAAGAATACCCACAAGAAAAAGAAAATAAAGATAATGATCGATGCCCCATTCCTTTCTCTCTAAATCATTTTATCATCAAGAAGTCCTCATAATATGTCAACAAGATAAATCATAAGAAAAGATTAAATAACAACAGTCAGTGTTATCTATATCTCTTGCCAGTTTAATTTAGCTAAGGATATTTCTGATGTTGATGTTCATTGTCGAAAGGATATATCCTAGGACATGTTATAAGATGTTTTGATTAGGATTTTGGTTTGTGATAGGACATTGATATAAACTCCACTGACTCGTTTACCTATGATCTAGAATTTAGATTTTGAGACTTAGGTTCTCACTTTACGACTTGCAATACTTGTTTTCTATTTGTTTTTCCAAAGGTTGAAGATGTCGATTAATTTATTATGGATGAAGGTCTATTGCAAATGAAAGTGAAATGGGATGGACGGTTTTTGATTTTCTAGAATATTTCAATGTTTTTGGTATTTTGAAAATGTTTTGAGGCTGTTTTTGGTCTTTTTGAAAGTTTGTGTGAATGTTTTATTTTTTATTATTATTTGAGGCTGGTTAGGTTTTCCAATGTTTTTGTGTTTTTAGTTTTTCAAATGTTTAGGGTTTTTCTGAATGTTTAGGGATTTTATGATTTTTCAAATGTTTAGGAGTTTTTTGAGTTTTCTCAATGTTTTTGTGTTTTCTGAGTTTTTTGACCAAGAACCTAACCTAAAATACTATCCTAGGGGCCTGAGGGGCTTATCAAAGATGAGCCTTGCCTACGTTATACACACAAAGACCACATAGTTCGATTGAATTGAATTATTGACAATGAGATATTAACAATTGATGAAATGCCAGTTTATTATAACAGACTCCTAAAGACTAACCTAGGGTGTCTCAGGGGCACATCAATGATGGCCTTGCCTACGTTCAAGCTTAGAGACTCATAGTTTGACATGGTACTATTTTTGGATATTCGATGTTTTGAACCCTTTAGGGATTTTCATGTGTTTTGGATTTTTACTTTGCAATTTTTGAATGTTTTTGGATTTTAGATGTACAAGATTTTGAATGTTTTTGGATTTTTTTGATTTTGCAAGTGTTTTGGATTTTGATGAGATTTTATTATTTTTTTTGGGATTTTTGATGAGATTTCCAATAACCTTAAGATATACAAGAACTTGATCCGATCCAAGATGAATTTCTCCCAACATGAAGTGATATACTACCTCGATATAGGTAGGACAAGCCGACCTTAGGAATATGCCGAGTAGCACTAAAGGGGAAAATGATACTTCACAATATCAAGCTATGATACGAACGTAGATGGGTGATGGAATAAATAGGATGAATGATGCAATGGATGGATTGCGATGCAAGGAACGAAAGGAAAAATAGCCAAATATAGATGGATGTGCTTTATTATTTTTCTTTACTGTTTTCAATCATTTTTTCTCTTTTTTTTGGATTTTTGATCATTTTTTGATTTTTTGTATTTTTAGATTTACATCCTTCAAGACTAGGCATAAAACCTTTTAAGATGTAGACTATTGGTTGGTTCTTCCAAGGGTTCACCTTCAAGTGGTGATAATTGATATGCTCCTGATCCATAGCTTGCTGTGATGACAAATGGACCAAACCTATTAGGTTCAAACTTTCCTTTACTGTCCTAATCTAGAAGATTTTTTTGATTTTTCTTTAGGAAAAGATTCCCTGCCTAGAAAGACCGACTCTTGAACTTCTTGTTATAGCTATGTTTTAGTTGGTTTTGTTCCATAGAAAAATGGCCCCTTGTCATTTTCATGGCCTTTTAGGTCTTGTTTCATGGTGTTGGAACTATGTTGCTTTGATTTTATGTCGTGACATGGCTTGAAAATGCTTATTGAGGTACTAAAAATGAAAGAACGATGTCTTGTGAAGGTGTTGTAAAAAATTTATACATTCTTCTAGACTCTATTAATTATAATTCATCTAAAAATCACATTTTTAGTCATCAACAAGTCCTATTTTGAACTGTTGTAAAGTGTTGTAACAAGATTTCACGCTTTTCTAGGCACATCTTCACTATTTATCCTTTTCTCATGCTTTATTTGACCCCTTTATGCTCTCATGTGTTTAATTTAGTGTATTTTTGAGTATTATCCCAACAAACAACCTTAAATACAACATATTTCCTGACACACATTTTTAGGTCCTAGGTGGGACCCATTCACCATGGGTGGTGAATGAGTCCCCCTTGGCCCCAAATTCAAAATATTTTAAATTTCCTTTTAGGATTTTATTCAAAATCACTTGATGTCAGCCTATGATGAGGTATGAATAGGTAACTAAGGCACAAGTGTGTATAAATAAGTGATTTTCATCTCATTCTAACCCCCATTCATCAAGTTCACTTATTCACCTATTCATTCAAGCATTCAAGCATTTTACAACATATTTTCAAGCACTATTCAAGCACTTTGAAGCAACCATTGAAATTACTTTAGACTTGCATCATCAAGGGATTGGTAAGTTGATAGCATTTGTATGTTATTATTTTATATTTCTCTTGCATTTCATTATTTTGTTAAGGGTTTGATTACCAAAAGTGGGGTTAGACCAAGGCAAACCCTTATTCACTAACCCTCAACCATTTCCCCCCTATTTCAAGTTTGTTTACAGACCTAGGTATGCAGATTTAACAAGATTTTTGGTGTTGAAGATTGGTTTACAAGTCAACTAGGTGCTTCAAGTCAACTTAAGTCTATTTCAAGCTTGGAGAAGGTTTTATGTCCGTTTTTTGCAGAATTGACTTCGTCAACCCAAGTGGACTTTTCTAGATCTGGTGTTGCAGAGTTGTCTCCTGATTTTTCAAAAATTTGGGAGAGGACTGATTCATCACCTATGGAATATGAGTCCCACCTTAGGACTGAAAATCTGAATTTTGTCATATTTCGGATCCCCATAGACAAAAACTTGCTTTTGACAGTTTTTCACTAGGAGGAGGACTAATTCACCACCCTGGGTGAATGAGTCCCACTGTGAAAAATCAGTAATTTCCATCAGCATCCAGAACACTCTAGATTCATCACAATTCATCTAGGTGCACTCAGATTCATCCCTTTCCTTTTTGTTCTGCATATTTTCTTCATTTACTTAGTTGTTTGCATATCACAGTGTGTTATCAAACATAGCTTCAATTGCACTTTTGCATTCATTTTCATTCATCTAGATTAGTCAATTGCATTTATTTAACTTCATTTAAGTTAGACAACATCACACGTAACATGAAATTGAATGAACCATTAGCATTTTTGGCCTACTTCTCTCCTTTTAGGTGAAAAAACCTAGAAGAGTTAGAGAAGCCCTAGGAACCAAAAATCAACAGTTCATTTTGGTGAACCCAACGTTTGAGAACTTTGCATTTCTGATTTCATATTGCATCCTAGTTTGCAGTGCATTGACATTCAATTAGTACAATTTTTTTTTTCATTTTAGAACATTTTATCTTTCATTAGTGAAAGCTTCATTTAGATTTCATTTTTGCATTGCATCTCATTGAAACAACACATATTCCACATTCTGTATCATTTTTTGCATTTTGTAGGACATTAAAATCATCTTACAATTTTTGAAAAATATTAAAAATTTGCATACTGGGACTCATTCACCACCCAGGGCGAATCCGTTCCTTTGCACTTGTTAAATAGTATTTTTAGCACTTTTCTGGCATTTGTCGACATTTCTATTTTCTATAGTTAGATCTCTATTACAGTTAGCAACATTTCTATTATTTTCATTTCAATCTCTTAGATTAGTCTGCATTTGCATTCACCCCTCCTCTGTGGTACTTGCATGAGTTTTTGGTGCCCTGTTGACAATACTTTGGTGAGAAGAAGTTCTAGACTCATGGCTTCCCACGATAGCACTTTCATTGTGGACCTTGGGATCTCAAGAGATCCTACTCCTAGTATGGACAATGGTGCATTAGGCATTGATCATACCACTTCCATCCCTTCACCTTTCCATCCAATGAATGTTGACAACCAAAACAACTCTCTCCCTCAAGAAAAGGTCATTAGTATTCATGAAGAATTTACACATTTACAACAAGACTTGTCCCTTGAAAACATCTCCCAAACTACCATACCCACCATTGACAATATTCATCGTTTGATTAAAAGTGATGATGGCTTGCAAGTGATGAAGAGAATTGCCAAGATTTACAATAAACATGCTTATTCTAATACCCAATCTGCAACCATTCCTGTAAGCCAAGGAGGACCTCAAGTTCCTCCCCCTTCAACCATAGCTTCCATCCCAACTTATACCAATTCGCAAGTCCATACAACTATGCATCAGGAAACTTCTTTCCCAATTTCCACTAGCATTTCTACTTCTTTTGTGGCATCGCAAGTCCCTTCCACCACCTTCACACCTCATAATATTCCTTTCACTTAACCTAACATCACTTACACTCCATCACCATTTTCCCTTCCACCTCAACCCACATACCCCGATCCCCTTCTTACACAACTACTTACCTCCATTTAATCTATGCAACATCAAATTTCCACCATTAGCCAAGGTCAATAAGCTCCACTTACATATCATGTTCGTAGTAGTCCTTTATCCTTAGAAATATTATGTACCCCGATGCCACAAGGGATAGAAATGCCTCGGTTTGAGAAATATCAAGGAAAAGGAGACCCTGTCAACCACGTTAATGCCTATTCAACTTTGTGTAGTGACATTGTCCTTGATGATAAATTGTTAGCCAAACTGTTTCCAAGGACCTTGAAAGACACTGCCTTAGAATGGTTTTCCAACTTTCCTAATCATTCCATTCGTTCATTCAATGAATTGGTGGATGCTTTCATAAGTCACTTTCAAGTTCACATGACACCTAAAAAGACAATGGCTGACCTTATGTGATGTAGACAAAACAAAGATGAAAAAGTCACAGATTTTATCTCATGATACCAATCTGTGTATGCTCAAATTGATGTCAAGATTCCTGATGCACATCCACAAAAGATGTTTATCGAAAACTTTCACACACACCTTCAGGATAAATTAACAATGATGAAATTCCATTCGTTTATGCATTTATGCACAAAATTGTGTGAATACCATAATTCAGTTTCTTGAAAGTCATAATTCAAAATACACTTCTAACCGAGCTAACAAACCTAAACACAACAATCAAAACCAAAATAACCAACAAAAATTTTGCAAACCAAATAAAGGCTTTTTCCAGTTTAATCCACCTCCTCAACCTCAACCACATCCAACCTAATCCATTCCAAATCAAGTGGTAGCTGTTAAAGCAACGATGCCTTATACCTATGGGTACCCAAAGAGATAGTTTACTCCCCTACTTGATACCCTTCATAATACAATGAACCATTTAATTCAACAACGCCTACTCACTTTTCCACTTGTTCGACTGCTTGATCCAAACCATCCTTTACCACCCACGTTCAAACCTAATGCTTATTATCATTTTCATCGCCAGAATGGACATGGCACTAAACATTGCAAGTATCTCAAACATTTAGTTCAAGACCTCATTGATTCAGGCCATCTATCCATTATGGGTGTTAGTGATCAAGGCAATAAGTCTGTTGCACCCCCTAACTAGAATTTGTAGATTTTCACTAATCCCATGCCTAAACATACTACCTCATTTGTCAAGGCTAGGAAACCTTCAACCATTGATGTAATGACTACTGATACAAACAATGAACAACATAATGCACCTCCCCCTATTACTACGGAAAGTCCTCTAGATGTGTTAGTAGCTTCGATAGATGTTATCCCTCGTATGGGACAAACCACTAAATCTCTTGATATCACTTTTTCTTCTAAAGACATAATAAAAAAACTTCCTGATGGTCCTCTTTACATAGCTAGAAGAATCTATAATAAGCCTACTAATGGGATATTAATAGATCCCGCTTGTGGCGATAATGTGATTACAGAGGAGTTTCTAGTATTACATGAGCTATATCAAGATGAATATACTAAACCAACTGCATGGATTAAGACACATACTAGTTTTGCATGGCCTATGATCAGATCAATCATGCTACCCTTATAGATAGGGCCTAAAACTTTGGAGGTAACATTTTCAATTATTCCACAATCTAACCAATTTTTTTTGTGGCTAGGCCATGCTTGGATTCGCTCAATGAAAGCAGTCTCATTAGTTGTTCACAAGTGTTTGAATTTTCCACATGACAATGAGATAGTCACCATACATCATAGTGGCTTTAAATCTTTATCTTCCAAAGGTAATTTTTCATTAGAAGCCTTTTGGCCTACACCTATGGAACCTATCATACCTCGAAAGGACTTCTTTTTCATAACCTATCAATAGTTTAAAGCCAAAAAGATAGCCAAATTGTCTCTTCATAAATCATCCTTGTCAACTTCCAGAGTCCCTATCATAGATGAAACCATGCTTCAAATTGAGTCTGACATTGAGAAAACCATACAACCTCCTGAACAACCACTCCTTGATACTTCCCTGCCATCATTTAAATGACCAAGGGAAAATGAAACCACTCCTATCATGCCTCATCAACTTAAACAAGTGTATAAAGCCAAAGAGAAAGTGGTTGATCCATCCTCTTCAGTTTCTTTTGTTCTTCCCTCTTCAGAAGTGGAAGACCCTATGATGCCTCAATCCGCTCTTACACCTCAAAAACTCGAAGAAAGAATTAAATGAAACCACGGTGCTAGGGAATGAAGGTGTCATCATCGACTTCTTGCTTGTCAATCTCACATAGAAGAAGATAAAGAAACCTTTACCTTTGATTGAAGTAATAGATGACCACCTTCCTTCTCTTGACCTACCACATGATAGTCCAGTGTAACCCTCGCAACAAATTGAGCCAATCCAACAGCCTCTGCTTTTGATCCATCTATACTTAGAAATCACCTTTTGTCCTCCTATTGTCATTAATCTTGATGATGATGATGATGATGATGCAATGATAATAAAAATAGATGAAGTGCATAATGATTTAAATTATTTATTTTCATCTACAATGAGCTTAAATGATACATCCTCTTCACCAAGTGAAGAACCTAGTATGATTCCTGGTTCGATCTTGTTGTGTCATTCTTCTAGCTCTATGTGCCATGGGGAATGATGATGGCTCCACGCTCTTTCATAAAAACATTGCAGCAATGAACATACTGACCCCAAATCCATAGAATCCTTATGTGTTTGGTATGCTTTCTTTTCTGGGGTCAACTCCCTTCTCTTTGTTTTTCTTTTTTCCTTGACATGACACAGCCTAACTTCGAAATGTATGACTTGGCATAGGGCTTTCTAGGTTGGCTCTCATGTTTTGTTTTGTTTTTTTTCATTTTCTTTCCCTCTCTACTTTAAAGTAATCTCTCATAGAACAATGTGTAGCAATTCCTTTAAAGTGGGGGGCATACATTACCAAAATTCATTTGCATTCTTGGTTCCTAGTGCAACTGCCATTTACATAATGTGTTTGTCACTTTGTGGATGACATTGGGTGTGATGTATTTCATAAGTGTGATCTATCTCAACATATTACATTCCTCTTGGTGGCCTGATGCGATGCACTGCATCCCCTAAGTTGTGAATATACTATTTTTTGATTGGTCCTCTCTTGGAGACATTACACACAATGTTCCCTAAGTGATTGACCTTGCATGAACTGAACAAGACTCCTTTGAACTTCCTTTACATTTTTCCATTTTTTCCACCTTGCATAACACAACTTGCATGATTGTGGTACCTTTGTCTTTTTGTTCATAGCATTTGTTTCCTTGTGGCGCCTTGTTAAAGTTATCAATGGGTATAACTTTGGCATGGTTGAGCGGGAAGCCCACCTAGCGGCATGAATTTTCCCCATAGCCACCTTTGTGTTTGTGTGTGCATACTAACTAGTGTATGTATCTTACCTTTTGGGCTTTCTCACCCCACGGACTAGTTTTGTGGCCCCAAAGTGAGTACACATTCTCTTTTTCAAACAATCAGCCTAGATCTAATCCACAACTAGTTGGATTGACAATCAAAGCTTAATCATTTTCATCTCAACACTTGTGTGTTCCTTTGTTCTTATGATTAGTTTTCCATGGGATCTTCATCTTGGGGGCTTGATCAGCCCTCTTGATCATTGTCATTCCATCTTTCTAACGTAAGTGCATTTGAACCCTCCCCTTGATGTTCATGGCTACTTTAGTGTGAGTTTGAAGCAAGTTCATCCTCTCACTAAAGTGGGGGCTAAATGTACCATAGAAAAATGGCCCCTTGTCATTTTCATGGCCTTTTAGGTCCTGTTTCATGGTGTTGGAACTATGTTTCTTTTATTTTATGTCGTGACATGGCTTGAACATGCTTATTTAGGTACTAAAACTCAAAGAATGATGTCTTGTGAAGGTGTTGTGAAGTGTTGTAAAATATTTCTACATTCTTCTAGACTCTATTAATTACAATTCACCTAAAAATCACCTTTTTACTCATCAACAAGTCCTATTTTGAACTTTTGTAAAGTCTTGTAACAAGATTTCACACTTTTCTAGGCACATCTTCACTATTTATCCTTTTCTCATGCTTTATTTGACCCCTTTATGCTCTCATATGCTTAATTAAGTGTATTTTTGAGTATTATCCCAACAAACAACATTAAATACAACATATTTCTTGACACACATTTTTAGGTCCTAGGTGGGACCCATTCGCCATGGGTGGTGAATGATTCCCCCTTGGCTCCAAATTCAAAATATTTTAAATTTCCTTTCAGGATTTTGTTCAAAATCACTTGATTTCGTCCTATGATGAGGTATGAATGGGTAACTAAGGCACAAGTGTGTATAAATAAGTGATTTTCATCTCATTCTAACCCCCATTCATCAAGTTCACTTATTCACCTATTCATTCAAGCATTCAAGCATTTTACAACATCTTTTCAAGCACTATTCAAGAACTTTGAAGCAGCCATTGACATTAATTTAGACTTACATCATCAAGGGTTTGGTAAGTTGATAGAATTTGTATGTTATTAGTTTATCTTTCTCTTGCATTTCATTATTTTATTAATGGTTTGACTACCAAAAGTGGGGTTAGACCAAGGCAAACCCCTATTCACTAACCCTCAACCATTTTTCCCCTATTGCATGTTTGTTTGCAAACCTAGGTATGCAGATTTAACAAGATTGTTGGTGTTGAATATTGGTTTACAAGTCAACTAAGTGCTTCAAGTCAACTTGAGTCTATTTCAAGCTTGGAGAAGGTTTTCTGCCCGTTTTCTACAGAATTGACTTCGACAACTCGACAAGCAGACTTTTCTAGATCTGGTGTTGCAGAGTTGTCTCCTGATTTTTCAAAAAATTGTGAGAGGAATGATTTGCCACCTATGGTGAATGAGTCCCACCTTAGGACTAAAAATTTGAATTTTGTCAGATTCTGGATACCGACAGACAGAAACTTGCTTCCGACAGTTTTTCACCAGGGGGAGGACTAATTTGCCACCTTGGATGAATGAGTCCCACTGTGAAAAATCAGTAATTTCCATTAGCATCCAAAACACTCCAGATTCATCAAATTCATCTAGGTGCACTTAGATTCATCCCTTTCCTTTCTGTTATGCATATTTTCTTCATTTACTTAGTTGTTTGCATATCATAGTTCTTTTTTCAAACACAACTTTAATTGCACTTTTTCATTTGTTTTCATTCATCTAGATCAGTCAATTGCATTTAGTTAACTTCATTTAGGTTAGAAAACATCACTCATAACATTAAATTTAATGAACCATTAACATTTTTTGACTACTCTCCTTTTAGGTGAAAAACCTTAGAAGAGTTAGAGAATGTTGGAAACAAGCAACACTGAGAGGCGGGTGAATTAGTGTTCTACAAAAATTAACTTTATTATTTTGACCTTTAATCCACTTAGAAAATTTAATCAAAAGTAATATGTAGAAACAAAAAGTAAGAAATCATACAACCATAACACAAGGATTTTTATGTGGAAACCCTGTTAGGGGAAAAACCACGGTGGATGGCCAATCCATAATAAGTTATGAGTTTACCCAAAAGAAGTATTAAAAAATGGGAATGCACTTGCATTCAGGCTCACTGCCTAGAGCTCACTACTCAAAAGGATGGGCTCACTGCCCTTACAAAGATTTGGATTAGATCCAAAAGAAAATGAATTGAATGGATAGCATCTACTAATGCTTGATTATAATTCCGGTTAAGCTTTGATGACAAACTTCTATCTTTTTGACTAATATCGAACTTTTGCTCTGCTCTGCTTAAGTTCACACACAAAATCCTTATGCGTAAGTGAAACTGTGCATGATATTTCCCAAATAGACCAATACACATTTTTTACTCACATAATTGATGTAATCAATCATCTAAATATATCCACGACTAAGGATATAATCACTACAAGTCGGCTCAATAAGAATTAAGAATATTTCCAACTTGTCAGCCCAAAACATGAATATTTTGATGCGTATTCTATGCAAACCCCAACCTTGGTACCTGCAAAATAAAGAGAATAAACACCTCAAGTTAGATATTGCAAGCCAAAACAAGGATTCCCCATGAAATCCATTTACAAATTCAAAATAGGAAAGAAAACAATGAAGAACACAATATAAATGATAAACTAGATTGAATCCTAATTTAAATATGCAAACTCATGATCCCATGGGGGAATTGGTGCCAATTTGATGTGAAAATTGGCCCTTTCCCAGTCCTTATGATGAAATCTTGATATGTTGAAGATGATGTTGATCCACTTTGTTGGTGAAGAATGAAGACTTCAAGCCAAAATCTGCAAACCTAGCTATAACCTCAACGATAATGGATGAAATTCAATGCATATTTGAGCATGGTAACTCTTTGCCTAGATTGTGGATGATGAAATGAGGATATGAGCTCTTTTATTTATAGAATTTAAGATGGATGAATGTCCAAATTTGAGCAATGTGGGACTAACATTCATCCAATGATATGATGCCACTTGTCAAGCCAAGGAATGGATGAAGGATGCAAGATTTGGGTTTGTTAACAATGCATAATATTTTGAAATTCAAATTTGTTGAAATGACATGCAAGAGGGAAGGGAAATGCACAATTCCACTTGGCTCAAGGCAGAGGGACATGTAAGATGAATTTATTGGGTCTGTTGGATGTACATGTTGACTTGAAGTCTTGAATTCAAATTGAGAGAATATTCCAGATGCCTTTAGAGGAAATAATAGAGATTTAATAAATGAATTAAATCTATTTTCATGTGCAACTTGCATTATCTAGAGGATGTGATTATCAGATGAGATTAAATTAACTCTCAAGGGTTAATTAATCAATGGGAGGTTAGATGATTTGACCTATTTGACTCCAATTGATGGATTTATTTAAATCAAATAAGAGAGGAATATGATAAGAGGTTAATTAAATAAGGATTTTGATTTATTTAATTAAAAGGGATGGTGTTAGATTAAATCAAATGAGGTTTTAATTTATTTAATTTTATGGATAGACTTTAGAGATTTAATCAAATAAATTGATTATTTAATTAAATAAGGATAATTAGAACAGATGGATTGATTTAATTAACAAGACAAAGTGACTTAATTAGACAAAATGATTTATTTAATTAAGAGAGGACTATTGATGAATTTAATTAGATAGGGGAATTTGATTAAATGGTTAGACTGATGGATGATTCAGGAAGAAACAATGTTAGTAAGTCAGGATCAGTGCATAATGTCAATCGATATATTTTACATGTCTACATTTTGCCGCTCTTTGAAGCAATGCACTCGTTGCGTTGGTTCAAAGAATAAACGATCTTGATCAAAGCCAAAATTTTTGATATTTAAAAACTTTCCCCACTGCTGCATGGTGAGAGAAAATATGCAATTATGATGCCCCTTTGAGAGATTAGATGAAAATTTTAATTTTTTGGGTGATCTCGCAAAAAAAAGGTGACAAAGTGTCTGACAGGTCTGAAAGGGGTCCGGGAGGCTAAAAAAGTGTCTAAATGCAATAAAACGATGAAAAACAAGCCTCAATCAGACAAAAATAGGTTTGGTCCAAAACCCTACCAGGACAGCTATTTATGGTTAAAAAACTATAATTTTTAGGCTTAAAAGGGGCCCGAGGGGTCACTTTCAAGTCATTTTCACACACCTCCGCTAGCAATCTTGAGATTTGAGCTCTGACTCTCCGGTGATATGGCACAATGACAGCTTCCCCTGCACATCACTAATCGAGTTCAGACATACCAACGGCCACCTGGCATTGGGGCACCGGTATGTGACCCTTACCCAAGCTTAGTTTTTTGATTTAATGCTCTAATTAATGCTTTAAAAGGGGAGCTCGCCTCCAGCGGTCCTATATAGCACCGCTCGACATTTAAACTATGCCGCGCAGTGCCATTTTGCGACGTAGCGGTGCTGTTCGGAGTTTAAAAACTCTGACACTGAGCTCGGGCTCGGCGGGCTGGTTTGACAAAACTACGCCACGACGTCGCTGAATAAACAAAAATTGCGATGCTGGAGGAGAAAGTGCACCATGGCGGTGCCCTTTTACATTTTTTAGGGCTTGAGTGTTAGAGTTTGAGTAAAATCAAACTACGCGCCATCACAAACTGTGCCGCTGGGGACGTTCTTGGAGAGTTCGACTAGAAATTTTTCAAATTTTTTAACACGCTAACCTTCGTTGATGCAAGATGCGGTGAGGAAGCTCTACTCTCAGGAGCATTGGTCACGAGATTTGGCTAGTGTCTTATGGGACTTGAGTGACCAAGATTAGGATCGACTGGGAGTTGCGGGATTATGGCACATTGCGTACGCGGTGCCTGTGTGCACTCACTTAGGGATGTTTTCAGCACTGGCTAAGAGGTGGCATAGCGAGACGTCATCATTTCATCTCCCCACTGGCGAGGCTATTGTCACTCTGGAGGACTTTTGGCACATTTTATGATTGCCTATTCACAGTCGACGGGCGATCTTTGATATGGATGAGGGATGGGAGTCCTGCATTAGAGTCCTCGCCACACGGGACATCATCTACTGTGAGGGATAGATTGAGCTAGAGAGATATAGGATCATAGTACCTCCCTTCCGCTGGGCAGTTGTAGCCATCATTTCGGGTCTTGTTGTCCCAGACCAACGAGGGCGATACTTTAGTCCTGGCTGGGGTTATTGCTAGGAGCAGATGGTTTGAGACAGACCGGTTCTCTTCGCATGGGGGCCTGTTCTTTTGGCTTTGCTTTACAGGGACCTACATGCGGAGTATGTTTACATGGATGGCAGAGCGTTGGGGGCTGGAGTTACCTTACTTCATGTCTGGGTGTGGGAGCACATTTCTGTGCTACGTCCATGTGTTGTTCTAGTTCCGATTGGGGCAAAGGATGCCCTCGTGGCACTATACAAAGGTTGTGTGTCCTTTACACACACTAGTGAGCACAAGATCCCCTACTGGAGGCAAGTCCTAGACGAGATGCTAGTTTTTACTTGGCGTCCATACCTTGGTCAGCTTGGATGGGCCGATGATGCTGATCAGCTCTTTTATTTCTGCTAGGACCGATATATGTAGGGGCGAGAGCACACGATCATCGAGAGGTACCTGCCTGGGAAAATACAACGATAGTTTAGAGAGCTGCATGATTAGCCTAATGACGGCTACGTAGCCGTCTTTGCTCGTAGCTTGACACAGGTGTCATGGGGACATGGTATTCCTACCTCAGAGGCAATTGACAATTTCAACCACTTGGTATCCCGACCGTGGGCTTATGATCAGGGCTTGGTAGATCCAGGCACCACTCAGGCCTACAGGGACTGGTTCCGACCTCCACTTTGGTTGACCATTCCAGGTGAGGATCCAGATGTGTGCAGAGTCAGAGGCAGAGGGAGAAGACGAGGGTGAGGACTGGGGGTTGAGATTCAACAGGATCCACCAGGGGTGCCCCCAGTCCCGCTAGGTCATGGAAACGTACACATGTAGGATCAGTAGCAAGAGCCACCACGAGGCGAGGATTAGCCTTGAGTGTAGCCACATGTGCAGCCACAGGGACAGGCAGATAGTCAAGATGCGCTGATTATGTAGTTATAGGCCCAGGTTCAGACCGTTACAGCTAAGAGAGATTAGGCGAGGGCTAAGAGAGAGTAGCTCAAAGCAAAGAGAGATCAAGCTGTGCAACAGAGAGGCTACAGAGCTATAGGCAACCACTGAGCTAGGCCACAGGTAGCAGATAGATAGTATGATAGCCTCCTCCTCCCAGGGTACAGTGCCAGTACAATCTTACAGGGATGCCATTCAAGAGATAGAGTACTACCGATGGGCTTATCATGATACTGTACCCAGAGCAGATTGGGTCCCAAAGTACTCAGAGCAGGTCAGCCAGAGATCACCAGAAGGTCACGGTGATAGGGGTGAGGGAAGAATTCACAAGGATCGAGCTTGATCGAGATGATACACTTTTTGTACCTTATGGGCTCATTTTTGATAGCCTGATGGGCGTTTTGTACCGATTGACATATATGTATAGTGATCTGATTTATTCTTTGTACTATGATAGTGACATGATTGATGATATATATGAGTTGATTTTGATGTGATGTACTGTGTTCTCCTTTATGCATGGATGGTTTATTTCTATATGCTTTGTAGTAATGTCCTATGGAGGCATTTATTTCTAATGATGTATGCATTATGATTATGACTAACAGATCTATGATATGATAACCTATAATATGATGTGCAATGATGTTATCTATATGATGATTTATTTTATGCCAATGTGATATGTGATATGGATTTTAATATGTAAAATGATATGATCTATGGTATATGCAATAATGTGTGGGATATGCTTATATATGAGATGATTTATGGATGGATGTAATATGAATGTGATGGTCGTGAGATGATGCAAATGAAATGGTGTTAATGCATGATGAAATGGTTTTATGAGATGCAATGATATGTTAATGCGTAAAGTGGTGAGATGATGTCATGATGTTATGCAAGTATGTATGCCTAATGTATTAAATGCTTATATATCTATTGATTATGTGAAAAATGATTATGAAATGCTTCTGTAGATGTTATGTGATGATTTATATGGTAGATGGTAATATGAAATGGTTATGAAATGAAAATGCATAGTTTATGTAATGATTGATATAATGTCTTTGAGATGCAATGTAATGGGTGAAATGCCATGACATGGATGCACCTATTTATGAAGAATGTTTATGATAACCTGTTTATATGCTGATAACAATGAAATGTGTATATTTCCTATATGATATGTTTATGCAATGCGCTAATGATTTGTGGATGCAGGATCGATGACGATGATGGTGATGATGATCAACTGTCATAGTACCTTGTTAGAGCAGTTAGTAAGAGAAGAAGTCATTTCAACAAGACCCACGATGATGCAAATGCAAATGATAATGATGATGATTACTTGCCGAGGAATTGGGATTTTCAAAGGGCCAAATTTTCTTATGTTTGATATAACACATGGTATGGTTCATCAAGGTATAGAGGACCAAGATGGTGTGGTACTTAGTGTGATGGACTTTGACTCGACAAATAGGAGTATTCTTGTTCATACCTAACATACGGACACCTTGCTAAGATGAACTTTAGAAGTTTCAAACACCTTAGACCAAAACACGGAAAGGTAAACCTATCCATGCAATAGTCAAAAAGTTTCCCTAGACCTCT
>VDFB02373365.1:305406269-305460576 GCA_007258455.2 Sequoia sempervirens | reverse complement strand
AAAAAATTAAAAAAAAATCAATTACCTTCAAAAAAATTTAGGGGGAGCACAGCCAAAATTCTTCTTTTCAGGAAGTGCCCACTTAGAAAATTAGTAAAAAATCAAATATTCATTAAAAAATTATCAAAAAAATCGTGCATCAACTAGATACTGTTAGCTAACATTTGACCATTGCAATTTTAAAAATACTACAAAAAATTTCACCGTGCTCAGGTCGTACAAGAGTTGCTATGTTATGTTTTCTGACAAAAATAGCACCAATTTGTGTACGTACCTCTTTTGAACCCCTTAATATCAACCATTTTAAAAAAAATTTAGTAGATTAGAAAGTAGACTTGGAGCACTTCGATCCTTATTTTTGTTCCATCTCAAAATTTTGAGTGTAACTATCCTGAATTTCATGTCCAAGGTCAGTATTTCCTGATTTCAGAAAAAAAGTGGCCACTTAAGCCCCCTTTTTGGGAACCATCTTGGTGCACTTACCCTGATAGAAGATTCAACCTACATCCTTTACAGGAAAATATCGAAGCAAAATAGAGAATTGTATAATAGGTATCAGACACATCCTTTACTGGTTTCTCATTTGAAAATTCAAGCAACATTATTTCCCACTAAATATTATAGAAAAAATTAGTAAATTACAAAAAAACTATTAAAAGAAAAGCTAAAAATCATAGCTAGATCATAGATGAGTTGGAACACACACTAAACATTCTCATAGAAGGCAAGTAGGTTATGTAAAACTCCATTTTTCATTTCAAATTTGAAGCTACATTGTTTGGTACTAAACCCATATTAAATATAACTCATAAAGCCAATGAGCACCAATAATCTGCACAAGCTCCTAACAATGGCATAGGCTTAATCAACAATTCAAGCTAGATCAGCTGGCAATAATTTTTGTAGTCAAATAGAGAATTTGCAAAAGAGCTATTGCATAACAAACCCTCTTACTGGCCAAGCCAATCGGGAGCCCGTCCGAAAGTTCAAACAGATAAATTGAACAGATAAAAGACATATTGGAAACAATAACAGTTACCAACTGCCAAACTAATTTTATATCCATCATGTTGATAATCTACAAATGGTCCTATGTTAATGTGTCCACTAGCATGGATGCAAATAGTAACCAAAACAATAAATGCAGGGAAATTAAAAATACTAACCCTAAGCTTATTTATTGAGCAAACAAACAATGTTCCACTACAATTCCTCCTATTGTAATGGGTAGAGGGAAAAAAATGCACAAGGATAAACCCAGTCACATCCCGAGCAAGTGCCTGTTAGAAAATATGCACATTATGTGATTGCTCCAATTCGTGGATGGGCTGATGTATTATATGTATGTATATATACATGTATGTATATATATATGTATGTGTGTGTATAGATATGTATATATGTTTTACTAATAGCTCTATTAGAACTCCTCCATTTCTATATAATACAAAATGGCACATAATGCAACTCTTTTTATACAGACACATATAGCAAGAAGATATTAACAATAAATTAATTATTTATGCAAAACACCCATGTATGAAAGAGTATCCTAGCAACAACTTCAAACAAAATAGCCTATGGGCTAATAAATGTTTATACATATGTTTCTATATGTATATATGGATAAACACACATGTATGTATGTTTTACTACCAGTTCTGTTACAATTTCCCTATTTCTCTATATAACTAAATGCCAAATAATGCAGCTCCTCTTATACAATTACAACTATTTGTTAGCAGACTACAAAGAAGACGCCCACTATATTCAAATCAAAAGCATGCGAGCTCAATGATAAAACTATTGAGCTACGGAATCAGTAAGACATTTTGCATGGGCAATTTACATAAATGGTTAATTTATTGTTTATCTCTTTCATT
Organism: Sequoia sempervirens; assembly: GCA_007258455.2. Taxonomy (NCBI): domain Eukaryota; kingdom Viridiplantae; phylum Streptophyta; class Pinopsida; order Cupressales; family Cupressaceae; genus Sequoia; species Sequoia sempervirens. The sequence continues at coordinate 305,458,693 of VDFB02373365.1, read as the reverse complement.
CTTTCCCATATTGATTAAATTGTATTGTTGAAAGAGTGATTTACAATAGATAAAAGAGCTAAACACAAACTCTGTACTATGCACCACATTTGTCATTGTTTTCTTCTGCTACACAACATATTGGTACAAGACAAGCAGCCTATGTAACAGCTGTTACAGCTATTAGGATGATACTCATGAATCAGATGTATGCCATTCTCTAGTGTTTTCCTTATAGTTTTCTTACAATTTTCCTATTTATCTATAATATTTAATCCCAAACAATGTAGCTCGAGTTCACAACATATACATGTATATATTTATGTATATGTGTACATATATGTAGCTCGAGTTCACAACATATACATGTATATATTTATGTATATGTGTACATATATGTATAACATATACATACCTATTTCCTTAAGAGAAATTGTACTGAAATGTTGGCCTATTGTTTTGGTTATCTGTGTGTACACCCATTTCGTAGATTTATAAGAGGTTATCATTCTGTATGGATGGAGAAATTGCACTTTAAGCTTCCTTCTTCTGTCAAAAAATATGGCCAGGGTTGGTTATTTGTACGTTGTTGGTCTATTGTTTTGATTGTCTGTGTGTATCTTTGGTGTTCTAGCCACTACCATGGGAGAAATTGTAGTTATCTATCTATAGGGTTTAGCATTGTATGAAAGAATTAACATATTGGAGGTAAAATAGCTTTGGTGGTTGCCCAGTATTATTCTAGTAGGTCTTTTACAATTTTCCTATCTGTGGTGATGTAGCTCAAATTTTCAATGAAGTTTGTGTGTTTTTGGAGAACATAATTCTAATAATTTCTACAAATAGAACCAGACATATAATATATGTGAAACTAAAGAGAATCATTGAGATTATATTCAAAGCAGTTCGTTTTACAGATCTTATAAACTCTTCTCATGCAAAGAATAAAAAATAAGTTATCCCATAGAAGAATAAGAATAGTTCATTGCAGTTGGTTTTATAGATCTTATAAACTCTTCTCATGCAAAAAATAAAAAATAAGTTATTCCATAGAAGAATAAGAATACCTCACCTGGTTGTGCATACATAACACTAAATATTGAAACAACCTTTTCATCGTCTGTGTATATCTTTGACGTTGCAACCATTACCATAGGAGGAATTGTAGCTACCTGTGTGTAGGGTTTAGGGCTGCATGAAACCATTGACATACATACATACATACATACATATACACACACACACACACATATATATATATAGATATATGCATACATACATACATACATATATATATATATACATATATATATATATATACATATATATATATATATACATATATACATATATATATATATATATATACATATGTATATATATACATATGTATATATATATATGTATATATATATATATGCATACATACATACATACATATATATACATATGTAGACACATATATATACTATTTGCATCTTTCCTGCCATACACATGTTGTGGTTTTCATTTTCAATGAAGCTTGTGGGGTTATACTCTTTTATACATGGGTGTTTTGCATAAATAATTAATTTATTGTTATTGTCTTCTTGGTATATGTCTTTGTATAAAAAGAGTTGCATTATCTGCCATTCCGTATTAAATAGAAATGGGGGAATTGTATCAGAGCTATTAGTAAAACATACACACATATATTATCCATATATACATATCTATACACATTCATATATATGTATACATACATACAATACATCAACCCATCTGCAAATTGGATTTTCCATCTTTGCTTATTGTTCCTTTTGATAGCAGGTTCGAGGGTTTTAACATTGGTGTGTTGCAAAACCCGTGGCAAAATATATGTATATACACGTGTATACATGTGTGTATATATATAAATAAACATACACACACACACACACACACACACACACACACATATATATATATATATACATATACATATACATACTTAATCGACACTCCAACCTAAATTAGTGGTATTCTAATACCTCTTTTAGAATTTCTGTATCTCTCTATAATATTTAGTGTGAGGTGATGCAACTCGAATTTTCAATCAAGTTTGTCGAGTTATACTCTTTTCTACAGGGGTGTTTTGCATAGATGATTAATTTATTGTTAATATCTTCTTGTTATATGTTTCTATCTTTGAGATTAAACATAAAAATATCCTGTTCACGGCTCGACTGATAGAAATCCCGTCAGAAACTTCAAACAAATACCAAACACTCTGCATATCTATATATTTGCATATCTATATATTTCCAATTTATCCATCTATACAAAACCATAACGACATACATGCATGGAAAATGACTTACAGATTCTAGGGAAAAAGAGTTTTAACATAAACAATAAATAAACCATTTATACAAAACACCCAAGTAAAATGACCTACATATTGTGCAGCACCATAGTTTTAAAACCCTCCAATCTGCCATAAAAGGGAGCAGAGGCCGATGATTTCATTTTTACAATAGTCCACTATGAAACCAACAACACAACATTTGGCTCTTTCGATATTGCAACTTAATCAATATACTTCCTCACACATTACACACAAAATCCAAGCTACATTTGGAGGAATTCAATATTATAGAGAAATAGAGAAATTGTAACACACCTATTACACAACAAATACTATTCAAGGCTCGGCTGACGAAAATCTTGTCGGAAACTTCAAACAAATAACAAAAAATCAACAAATCATGTTCACGACTCAGTTGACAAAAATCCCGTTGGAAACTTCAAACAAATAAAAAACACTCTTCATATCTATATATTTGCATTTCTATATATTTCCAATTTCTCCATCCATAGAAAACCATAACAGTAGACATCCATGGAAAATGACTAACAGATTCTGTAGAAAAAGAGAACTTTAACATAAACAATAAATAAACCATTTATACAAAACACCCAAGTAAAACGACCTACATATTGCGCCACAGTTTTAAAACCCTCCAATCTGCCATAAAACGGAGCAGAGCCCGATAATTTCATTTTTACAATAGTCCACTATGAAACCAACAACACAATGGCTCTTTCGATAATGAAACTTAATTAATATACTTCCGCACACATTACACATAAAATCCGAGCTACATTCAGTGGAATTCAATATTATAGAGAAAAAGAGAAATTGTAACACACCTATTACACAACAAATACTATTCAAGGCTCAACTGACAAAAATCCCATCGGAAACTTCAAACAAATAACAAACCATCTATATATCCATATGTATACAATCACTCCTATCTTAATCTACAATTGGGAAATAAAATTACCAACCCTAACCATTTTAACATAAGAACCTAGATATAACTACTATTTCTCCTATGGTAATGGGTATAAGCCCAAAAATCCACAAAGATGACTACAAACAATAAACGAGCAATAAAAAAATTACAAACCCTAACCATATTTGGTGATGAAACAAAAAAAGATTCAACTGTAATTTCTTGAACCACAGAAAATGATAACGCTAGACATCCATGCAGAACGACTTACAAAATCCACACAACAAAAAAAATCTATACAAAACACCCATCGAAAATGATTTATATATTGTGGAGAACGGTAGCTTTAAAACCCTCCAATCTGGCACATAAAGCACCGAAACTCGACGATTTTAACCAGGGAACTACAAATGATGGATCCAACCTACATTAGTGTTATTATAATACATCTGTTAGAATTTCTCTATCTCTCTATAATATTTAGTGTGAGGTGATGCAACTCAAATTTTCAATCAAGTTTGTTGGGTTATACTCTTTTCTATAGGGGTGTTTTGCATAGATGATTAATTTATTGTTAATATCTTCTTGTTATATCTTTTTGCCTCTAAGGTTAAACATAAACAAATCCTGTTCATGGCTCAGCTAACGGAAATCCCATCAGAAACTTCAAACAAATAACAAACACTCTACATATCTATATATTTTCATATCTATATATTTCCAATTTCTCCATCCATACAAAACCATAACGGCAAACATCCATGGAAAATGACTTACAGATTTTGGGGAAAAAGAGTTTTAACATAAACAATAAATAAACCATTTATACAAAACACCCAAGTAAAATGACCTACATATTGCGCAGCGCCACAGTTTTAAAACCCTCTAATCTTCCATAAAATGGAGCAGAGGCCTACGATTTCATTTTTACAATAGTCCACTATGAAACCAATAGCATAATGGCTCTTTCGATAATGCAACTTAATCAATATACTTCCTCACACATTACGCAAAAAATACGAGCTACATTCGGTGGAATTCAATATTATAGAGAAACAGACAAATTGTAACACACCTATTACACAACAAATACTATTCAAGGCTCAACTGATGAAAATCCTATTGGAAACTTCAAACAAATAACAAAAAATAAACAAATCCTGTTCACAGCTCGGCTGATGGAAATCTTGTAAGAAACTTCAAACAAATAAAACACACTCTGCATATCTATATATTTCCAATTTCTCCATCCATACAAAACCATAATGGCAGACATCCATGGAAAATGACTTACAGATTCTGTAGAAAAAGAGTTTTAACATAAACAATAAATAAACCATTTATACAAAACACCCAAGTAAAATGACCTACATATTGCGCAACGCCATAGTTTTAAAACCCTCCAATCTTCCATAAAATAGAGCAGAGCCCTACGATTTCATTTTTGCAATAGTCTAGTATGAAACCAACAACACAATGGCTCTTTCAATAATGCAACTTAATCAATATACTTCCTCACACATTACGCAAACAATCTGAGCTACATTTGATGGAATTCAATATTATAGAGAAACTGAGTCTAAATTGTAACACACCTATTACACAACAAATACTATTCAAGGCTCGGCTGATGAAAATCCCGTTAGAAACTTCAAACAAATAACAAACCCTCTAAATATCCATATATATATATGTATAATCACTCCTATCTTAATCTGCAATTGGGCAATAAAATTACCAACCTCAACCATTTTAACGGAAGAACCTAGATATAACTACTATTGCCCCTATGGTAACAGGTATAAGCCCAAAAATCCATAGAGATAACTACAAACAATAAATGAGCAACGAAAAAATTACAAACCCTAACCATATTTCACGATGAAACAAAAAAATATTCAACTACAATTTCTCGACCCACAGAAAATGATAACACTAGACATCCATGCAGAAGGACTTATAGAATCCACACAACAAAAACAAACTATACAAAACACCCATCTAAAATGACTTACAGATTGTGGAGAACAGTAGCTTTAAAACCCTCCAATCCAGCGCAAAAAGCACCAAAACCTGACAATTTTAACCAGGTAACCACAAACGACGGATCTTACAATAGTCCACTGTCAACCCAACACCACAATGACTCTTTAAAAAATGTAACTTAATCAATATACTTCGTCGCACATTATGTAGCACATCAATGTTCAAACCCTGAAACTTGCTATCAAAACGAACAATAAGCAGAAAATGAAACACATACACATAAATTCAGTTTTGCAAAAAACCCATGCAAACCGACTTACTAATTTCGTAGCTCAATAGTTTTAAAACTCTCAAACCTGCTAAAAAATAGAACTGAACACAGCGAATTTAACAATATCCTGCTATCAAACCAACACCACAATGGCTCTTCTGACAATACAACTTCATCAAAGTATACTCTCCCACACAACAACATTCAATATTGCATTTACTTTGTCCTCCACCATTGTGCAATGACAAGGAACATTGGGCCTCGTGTGAACAAATGCTTGGCATTCACATTCCCCATGTCCAACATACCATTCTTGACCGCCACCAACCCACGTAATTACCAACGCCCACATCACCACACTAAAAAAACTGTGGCCTCCTTGCTGCCGACAGACCCTCATCATCGACAACTCCAATTCGTGGCTGGGATGATGAAAATCCTAGCGGAAACTTCAAACAAAATAGCCTATCAACTAATTATATTTAAGACATGAAAGATAGTTAAGGGCCAAAACATAATTTTGTTTTAAAGATAATTTTAAATAAAGTGAGACATCAAATTTATTATCGTTAGTGTAGGAATATTTTAGAAGAAGGAATATCCTACACTAACACTCCCCCTTAAGCATAACCTAGGTGGGCACAAATAAATTGGGTCTTGACAACTAGGCCTAATAAGATGCCCAAGCTCAAAGAAATCTCTAACAAAGTGGAGAAAGGAAGAAACTCCATTGGAGGAAACACTCCCCCCTTAAAAGAGAAAAAGAAAATAAGTCTTTGTAGAAGAATGAGATGAATAAAACCTCATATGAGGAAAAGGTTGCCCCCCCATAAGAGAAAACAAGAAGAAAGACTATTCAACCCCCTAAATGTAGAGTCTCTTGAAATGATGGTATATTCCTAACATTGACTGTTAAAGGTGATCCAATCTCATCGAATAAAGTTCTTCCCATTATAAAGAAATAGAATCTTAGAAACTTATGGAAGCTATCATCCAATTCCTAAAAGGAATATGTAACAATAAATCTAAAAAAATGTATTCTTTGAACTCAACTCATGTGTCTCCATGTTGGTGTTGAAAGCTGCCACTACCAAATCATGTGTTCTTGGCTATAATGATTAAGATAAAAATTTAGAATCTATTGAAAATAAATGTAGAAAACAATCCAAAGAAAAGAATAGCTCCTCCAAATGTTTCTCAAAAGTCTCCACTCTCATGTCAAACTATGATAAGTGATCATGTGGAAAAAGAACTAGAGGGTTGGAATGAATGCCCATAATGTTTGAAGAAGTGGATGCAACTCCATAGAGCTAACATCAAAAGTAATTCATTCAATTATTTCCCTCATATATATTCTTGTTTGTATTGCATACTTTCTTTCTTTACAAATTTTGTAGAAGTGTTCGATTATTCATCTTTCATGGTTTGACTAATTGTCATCATTCTTCCAAAAGATCTCAGCTCTCATGATTATTATTTTTTATATCTACATGCATAAACATAAATGTTAATTCTAACTGACAATTATTTTATTTTTTCTATATTTTATTTGACTTTTAATTTTATCTTTTTGAAAACCATTATTTAGTATAGAAAAATATTTGTAATTGATTTTCAAAATAAAATGATGACTCTTTTAGGATGTTCTAAAGCTAATTTACTAGCTAATTATTTAGCTTTACCTATGCAATAATTCCATAGTGGAAAGGATTCAAAAAAAAATTAATTCACTTGCAAGGAAAATGGTTAAGGATGTAATTTTTCAATAATACATTTTTTCTTTCCTCTATGTTTTCTAATCTGTTTTAAAGATTCCTCTCTCTATAGCTAAGAAAATCAAGTAAATTTATGGAAGAGAAAAAAATTATTAGCCCTTGATAATTGGAAAAATTTTCACCAAAAAGTAAGGGTGGACTTGGATCAAGGAAAATTTAATTAACTAATAAATCTCTTATGGGTAAAATGGGATGAGTAGTGATTAAAGATAGTAATGATTGCACTTCACAGTTACAAAAGAAAATACCTTGAGGGTAGAGATTTTATTTACTCCTAAAGGGTCACTAATGTAATAATATCCTTATAACGAGGGGTTTATTACAAAAGGTTTTAAATAAAATTTTGATAAAGATGACGAAATTAAAAATTGAGATGATATATGGTGGACTAAAGTCCTCTCACTTTTAATCAACAATTGGCTAAGATAAAAAATTATTGGATTAATATTTTTGGTCATTATATCAAAGGATATGTGATACAAGATGGAAATAATAGATGATGGGGAATTTAAAGACTTTGATAGATATATATAATGGGCCATACAATTTTTATTTTATTTTATTTTTTTGGAGGTCTTCAAATATTTATACAGACTTTTTTATTTATCTGTTGCATTGAAAAATAATGACATTCCTTAGATTCTTTATCTGACATGTATTTATACTTCTTCATTTGGTTATTCATTGCTTACTATTACTGCTCATATTGAGTTTAATAGGGAAAAAATTATGGAATTCTAAGTTGAAGATAATTTTTTTGGTAGATAACTATTCATCATAGGATTCTTACTCAAGCCATTTTTTCTAAAAGATAATTATATCTTCTAAATATATTCACTTTATTCTACTCACATGAAGAAAAATTCTAGCATTTTTTTCATTCCTCCTATTCTAGAGGACTTTGAGATTTTTTTTGAAAAGCTTCAAGTTAATTGGATAATTTCAACCAATCTAAAAATATTTATGCAAAGTTAGAGTTCTCCTTGTTGAACACAATATAATATTGAGAGGTGAATCAGTATTCTATCAAATCTTAAATGTTTCAAAAAAAAAAAACTTTAAACACTACCACATGTAAACAAGAACATGAAAGATAATGCAAAACACAACACCAAATAAATGTGGAAAACCCCATATGGGGAAAACCATAGTGATAAAAGTTGCTAGGAGATACTATCCTAATTCAACCTCACAAAATGAACAACATTTACAACTTTGTTTTAGGTCTACAATCCAAGGAAGCTACAACTCTCCAATTACAATTTTAGGGTTACACCAAAGGAAGATACAACTCCCTGATCTGAGCACACACTCACGAATGATTATAGAATGATGGTCCTAGTATAATATAAGTGTTGGATTAAGGTGTCTCAACCTTAGAGTCCTAACATTGATTTAATTATTGTAATTTAATATATTTATTTGTATTATTTAATTGCCTATGGTGTCATGTCATTAATTGGGACCCACCGTCTAGGTGGCATCCCTCTTGGAGGTGGCTAGATGACACATCATCATCCAAAGTGGACATAGGCATCCGACTTTGGAATCCATGACATATGAAAAATTCTATGATGTGTCATGTATAAGGCATCTTTGAATGCATGGGTGAAAGTTGGTGTCCAAGTTGGGTTATGACAGGATGTAAGAGAATCAACTATTTTTAGTCAGTTATGACAGATTCTCTTACAACTGTAAGTGTTGTCAACTATGACAGATTCTATGACAGTTGTAAGATGTGTAAGGCATTTTTCATAGCCTATTTGTAGCATATTTTAGGTGTCCAAGATTGGACTTGAATACTATTTGTATGTTTGACACTTGTTGGGGGTGTAAGGGAATATGTCACATGTGTCCAAATGAATGTCTAAGACACTGGAAATTGTGCCATGTGGATTTGGATGCCCCTCACCTTCTAGATGCTTCTTGAAGCTTGTATCTGTGTGAGGGGTAAAATCATTAGATGTTAAAAAAGAAAAAACGTGCTTGAAACGAGAGTCTAAGCTGAGATCAAACACATTAATCTACGATCTAATCCTACACATACAAAATGAAACTAAGTTATTTGAACACAAATTAAGAAATCTATGACTACCAAATTGAATTCAAAGCAATAAAAAAAATGTGTTACCATCCCATATCAGAGTGTATTTTCCTGATGTTGGATTGTTCTTATCACCACGAAGCCTCCATAGTTTATGAAAAAGTTTGATGAATGATGCTTGATGTTGGTTGATCGAAGAAATGATGAAGCTTTATCAATGGTGATCTTGAAAATACTTTGTTGTATAAGGTATGTTGATTCTCTAATCCTTTTTCTATGAGGAGAGAGGTTTGTTATATAAGAAATGAGATTTTGAATCAACACTCAGGATTCAACAATGTTGGATCAAGATCAATGGTTGAAAAGTGTTGAGAGGATTTAGACATGTGAAGATTGTGCAAATTTTATTGCACAATTTGTGTGATTGAAGAATAGATTGGCTAGTCATGGTTTAGATTGATCAGTCAGGATTTGATTGATCATTCAGGGTTTAGTTAGGAAATTGATGGTTTAGTTAGCAAATTAGATGGTTGAGTTAGCAAATTGGATGGTTGAGTTAGCAAATTGGATTGCTTAGTTAGCAAATTGAATTGCTAAGTTAGAAAGCATAATTTTCTCAATCAGAAAGTGGGTGAGGAATTATGAATTAATTGATTTAATTAATTAATTCCTTTTTGGGAGTTGAACTTGCAAATCAAGTTTGACTTTTTGCAAACAAAGTTGCAGTAGTTTAATTTCATTTTTGATAATTGATTTGAATAGTTTGATTTATTTATTCAAATTTTGGAGGGAAAGTGTGTTAATTAAATTATTATGATTTAATAATTCAATTAAATTAGAGGAATAAGGTGAATTAGTGACATAATAAAATAATTGGCATTTGTTTGACTAATCAAGATGAAATAAGATTAGATTAGGACTTTATTAAATAAATGTAATTTATTTAATTGGTCTAAATGGTGGAAAAGTGAATTAATTGAATAATGTTGTATTATTCAATTAATAGTAGAAGTAGGGTTTTTAGGACTTCATTAAATAAATGAAATTTATTTAATTTATCAAAAATGATGAAAAAGTGAATTAATCAAATAATGTTGTGTTATTCAATTAATAGAGAAAATTAGGGTTTTAGATGCTATTTGATGTTATGTAATGTTGTTTGATGTTTTGGAATATTGCGGGATGATTCCAAGATGTTTTGGGTTATTACAGGATGATTTTGAGATGTTTTGGGACATTTCGGGTTGATTCCAAGATGTTTCAAGAGATTGTGGGTTGATTCTGAGATGTTTTGAGATATTATGGGTTAATTTCAAGATGTTTCGAGATGTTCTAGGTTGATTATGAGATGTTCTGAGACATTATAGGTTGATTATGAGATATTATGGGTTGATTCTAAGATGTTCTGAGATGTTTCAGGTTGATTTCGAGATGTTCCGAGATGTTTTAGGTTGATTTTGAGATGTTATGAGACATTACGGGTTGATTCTGAGATGTTCTGAGACATTATAGGTTGATTCTAAGATGTTCCAAGACATTACAAGTTGATTTCGAGATATTCTGAGACATTTCAGGTTGATTCGAAGATGTTCTGAGATGTTTCGGGTGTGTAATAGGCGTTAGGTCAAGTTTACATGTCCACAATATCACTCTTTTTATTGAGTGCCTTGAGTTGTAGAATATATAGTTAGTTTGCAGGTGACGAAGTGCGACCAGTATCATTCCAGAACAAGTGTTCGTGTTGAAGCACTTGTTGAAGAAGCTTGTACTTGGTGATATCATGCAACCATTATTTGAAGTAATAGAAAAATTACAATGCTTTTGGAGGGTAGGGTTTTTTACCTGAAATGGTTTTTCCCCACATATGTTTGGTGTCACTTCTTTATGCATTCTTGTTGTTCTATTTCCATTATTCTATGTATGTGCTTCTCTTATTGTAACAGTAAAATGTTGTAGTAAATGGAAATGGATGCTCCCCACCTTTGAGGCATAGACACAAGGATAGGGATCCTATTTCACACTTGCTACACTCAAGGACACCTTAGAGATCTCAATCCAATAAAGAATGGATAGAAAGATCTAACAATAAGGTATCCTAGGATATGGTTTCAAATTACAAGAGGGGTTCACCAGCAAGTTTAAACTTGGAAAAGACAATAACATGTAAGATGAAATGCAAAACCTAGTTTGATGCAATGCTTTACTAACTGACCTAGAAATGCAAATGAAACAAAAAAGAAAGCTGGAAAACTAAAAGTATGCACTTGGAAACTTATAGAGACTCAAGAGTGGAGACTAGAAATGTTGTTGATCCTAAAATTTTGGCCTACTGGGACTCATTCGCCATTTTGGGTGAATTAGTCCCAGTTCTAGATTTCTACACAGGAACGAGTTTCGGGAAAATGGGTATCCAATTATGCAAAGATCTCTAAAAAACATCTATAGTGGGACTCATTTTCCACTTGTGGCAAATGAGTCTAGTTTGGATTTTTTATAAATTCAAAGTTTGGATCTGCTCTTCTCATTCTACTTAATTTGTTCCTTCAGGTGTCCAGATTCAAAACTCTGATTTCAGGGCTGTAAATGACCTTTTAGTGAAGATTTTGACCTTGTAAGTAGGGAGATGACTCCAACAAGTTTGTAACCTATTATTCAAGAATCTTTAAGTCTTCAAAGCACCTAGATCTGAAATCAAACAAATAAAGAGAGAAAATTTTGATTGTTAGGGAATAAGGGTTTGCCTTGGTCAAACCCCTTTTAGGTAATTAACCCAAATGATGAAATAAGATAATAAAGCATGAACATGAAGTAATGTAATTAGAACCTTTCCATGATGATGGATCTTGAATTGCTGAAATAATTGATGAATAATCTGCCCTTGAATGCCTTAGAAATGATCTTGAAAGCTATCTTGATGACCTTGTGAAGACATGGAGTGCTTAACTCTTGCTTGCTTGACTTGACAACTTGAATATATGATGAAATGATGATTTGGAAGCTTTTTTATATAGGAAATGCACTCACATGACCATTAATTTGATCCCCAAGGTTGACATTGAAGAAATTTGAATTAAAAACCCACTTTTCCTACTCAAAGCCTTAAAAATAGGTCAAATGGGACTCATTCTGCATCTTGGGTGAATGGGTCCCATAAGAGCTATTTTTCATGCTAAAGTGTTGGGGAGTGGATAATTTAAGCCTTTATGTTGATTTAGTTAGGTTTTTGATCAAAATATGCCTTGGGATGCACAATATGAGGTCATAGGGGCCTATTAATGATGATATAAAAGTCATAAATGTAAGAGGGCCCAAAATCCAATGTGAAAGTGTAAATAAATACACTTTACAACACTAAATTAAGGAAAAATTGAGTCTATTTAGCTTAGAAGGTCCCTAAATCCCATGTGAATGTGTAAAACACATTACAACACTAGATTAGGTCCACTTGATTTACAAGCCCCCCCTAAATTCAATGTGAAGATGTAAATAAATACATTTTACAACATTCAATTAGGGAAAATTTAAGTTAATTTAGGTTAAAAAGGGCCCAAGACCTAATGTGGATGTGTAAAACACCTCACAACACTAGATCAAGGAGACATTAAGTCCAATTTGTCATTAATTATTTCTGAATTAAGCAAGGGATACTTTATCAGTGACTCCATTTAGCCCCCACTTTAGTGAGAGGATGAACCTGCTTCAAACTCACACTAAAGTAGTCATTCAAGAGGGGTCCAGTCATACCAATGTGGATAACAAGGGATGACAAAGATCAAAGGAGGTGGTCAAGCCCCCATGATCCAAGATCCTAAGTCAAACCATCATAATCACATGAGGACACACACAAGGTGTATAATATGTAGCAAGATGAGATACAAGATCATGCAATGTTAATAATTAGAAGAAAGAAGAAAAAAAATAAGAAAAATAAATAAAAAAGGTGGATCAAGCTTCAACTGTTTTTCCAACACTATGTGGATCAAATCTAGGCTATTTGTCCAAAAATGCACATGCTCACTCTAAGGCAACGAAACTCTTGGTTTTCCGCTAGGTGAGAAGTCCTAAAAAGGTGAGACACATTCACTCATGGTTGGTATGCACTCACACACACATCCAAGTGGCTATGGGGAAAGGCATGCCTCGGATTGGGCTTCCCGCTGAAACCATACCAAATTTATACCTCCTGATAATTTTAATAAGGCGCCACACAAAAATGATCTTTGAGCTCCATGAGGCAAGAAAAACTTTGTATGCTTGAAACTCATAGAAATTATAAATGCAAAATATTGTTAGGTTTGTTCAAAGGGATTTTTCTTCATTCGTGCAAGGTCTCTTCTTAGGGAACATCATGTTTAATGTCTCAAAGAGAGGACAAGTCAAATAAATATCATGCTCTTGGAGGAAATCAAGCCCAATGGCACCACCAAGAAAAGGACACATCACAAGAAGAAAGAAATCACACAATGAAACATGAGTGTTGATGTATGCCCGCACTTTAAAGCGGTTGCTAACACCATTACTATGAGCAATTTATTTAAAGTAGAAGACACGAGAGCTTATTCAGAAAGTCCTATGGTAAGTCATATGTTTTTGAATCAAACTACATCATGAATAAGTATATCACATGCTATCCAACTTAAGGCATGTTGTCCACATCCCAAGCTTTCTCTTATATGTACATGAAAGGTGATCAACTGGCCAAAAGAGGCAACAACAAGTGACATATGAGGAGTCTAACTAACCCCTTTCCCCCACTTAGTGCAAGACAACAATGAGACAAATATGGTGAAGATAAGTATCAATTAGAGGAACTAGGTGCTTCAACACAAGGAAGAGCACCACACTCCTCTAGATGTTTAATTTTGTTACTCAAAGCCCTACATGTTCATTAGTGGCATGACCATGAACTCTATGATATGCACAAAATGAATAATTGTAGTAAAATTTATTTTGTGTTCTTGGAGGGAGAGATATCATACGATATTGGATTAGTCTCGCTCAGATACTTTCTTGATCAATAGAAGATGTTCCTTTCTTATGCACACAAATATCTCTTGCTTAATACAAGATGTCATACCTATGCAAGACTCTTTAGACTATGAGATTTTGTTGTCTCCTTTACAAGAGGGTGTAAAATCTAATGAATTCAAATCATTAGTGTTTTGCATGATGACATTGACATTAAGCAAATATTTCTCTGTCACTTGTGTTTCTTTCAAAGAATCTTTTGTAATAGTATTGATATTAAGTGAAGGCTTGTTTATTTCTATCCAAGGACAATAACCAAGACCATGAGTCATTTTTTGAGTGTTAGGCTCTATAGGGTTATAGATATCTTTCTCTCTACAATCACATCCTTTTCCACTATAGCCAAGTTGTTTCATAAGTTCATAACCTTTTCCATAAAGCTTTTTCATTTCTTTTGGATCTGGTGGTTGTTCGTAATCAGCTTCGTCAAAGGTTGTTGTGTAATTTGTTGTTTTTTGTTCTAAAGTGGTTGAGGTGGATACTTTCGAATGGTCTTCCAAATTTTTTTTTGACATTACCATTGTTCCTTTTCTGTTTTGAGAGGCTTTGTGTATGATCTTGTATTCTCCCATGAATGTTGGTGTGAAATTCAACGATCCCAAATCATCAATTGACATCGTTGTGAAGGGTTTAGGACATCCATATTTTTGTTGTTCTTGCATGGGTTCTACTTGTGTATTTGGTGTTAATGTGTTTAAATGATTCTCTTTGTTTTTCTCAATGTTCAAACAACTGTTTGGTTCAAGGTCAGCTTCAAGTGTGTACAGTTTGTTGTTGTAGACATACTTCATTTTACAATGAAGAGTGGAAGGAACCCTGGATTCATTGTATGAATCCATGGCTTGCCTAAAATAAGATTATATGAAATATCATGTGGCATAACATGGATTGGTGTTTCTAATGTGGCCTTTCTAGCTATAATAGGAAAAGTGATCACACCTAGCGGTTTCTTTCCTACACTGTTAAATCCACTAATAGATAAAGAGGTAGGTTGAATGTTTGATTTATCGATGCCAAGCCTACACAAAAGGGTCACAATACACACATTAAGGATTGAGCCATTCCCAATAAGGGTTCACTTTATCCCTTTTATTTTGTATTGAGATATTATTATGAAAGCTTCATTTTGTTTTTGCACTTCCAAAGGGGGAGTTCACTTTGGTGGAAAACAATGTCAGCATTTATTCCTTGAATCATGGCTTCTATTTGATTCAGTTGCGCATTAGAAAGGATAGAAACTTGTTGCAAAGAACTTTGAAGAATAGTGTGATGGTGAATTTTGAATCAAGTCCCAAAGGGGTATATTTGTGGGTGTATTCTTAAGTTGTTCAACAAGATCATACTCCTTCCCATTATGCAAAGTTAAACAGGGAGCACTAGCAAAAATGGGATTAGGAAAAGGGAGGGATGTTGAAGTTTGTGTTGGTTGCATATTGTTTCTAGTGTTATATGTATGAGCAATGGTATTATGACTTGACTACTGCAAAACATTGTTCTTAGGTGGGTAAAGGATGAGTTTAGGTTTATTTTGAGTTTGTTGCTTATGTGATGGCAGGTAAATAATTAGAAGATTCTTAGGATTTCCCACGGGGTATGTATGAGGTCCATTAATCAACGGGGATCTAATGGACACTTGTGCATTCATAACTTTGGCGGTCTTGGTTTGATGTATCTCTAATAAGGGGCAATCTAGAATCACCTATTTGTCATCACCTAAGGAAACCACCTTATTATTTTTGTCATTTTCTTACACCATGATATTCTCCCTAGGAGGAGAATTGTTAGGAGAACAACAAACCAAATGTTCTTGAAATTCAAGGATTGGTTCTTCTAAAATGACTTTATTGCAAGCAGGGGAATGATCAATGGATGAGTTGTCTTGTTTATCAATAATGGGGATATTAAGAGAAGGATCTATTTGATTTTCCTTTTTCTCTAAGGTTTCATTCTCTTGTGTCATATTATCTACCCTAGTAGGAGAGCTTGTAATATTTTCATCACATTCTATGGTTAGATTTTGTAAGGTAGCTTCATCACAAGTAGGGGAGGCATTAGGAGAAGGACAACTATGATTTTGATGCTTACTGGAAATAGATTTTCCCAAATGGTAGGGGCATTAGGGAAGGGAGGAGCAAGATTCTCATGACCCTCAACAGGTGAATCTTCTAACACCAGCCTATCCTCTTCACATCGAGGAGGGATAGTAGGAGAAGGACAATTGTGATTGTCATGGTCATTTATTATATCATCCTCCTTGGATAAAAAAATTTCACAAGCAAGGGATGAATGGAGATTAGGTAAGGTGATGTTTAGAAATGTTTATATGATCTCATCTTCTTGTTTTCTAGTATCTTCCAAAGGGAGGGAGGAGATGGGAAATCAAGACTTTCAATGCTTGTATCTTCTTTCACCAAGATACCCTTATCACTAATAGGAGAGGTATTAGGAGAATAAAAAATATGATTGTTATGATTTTCTACACTTGCATCCTCTTGTGTTATGTCATTCTTACAAATCTGATAGATTCTAGGAGGGTATCCAACATGCTTATCAAAGGTTTTACTTTGCTTTCCTAAATTATGCCCATGAGTAGAGAAAATAGAATCATACAAGCCATTTGATATTTGAGAAACACTAAATTCTTGAAAAGAGCACATGCTAACATGTGAAAGTAAATAAAGTGCAATTCAATGACCTAAAGTGAAATGTTTAAATGCAATTTTCAGATTTAAAAAACTATGCAATGATCTGAAAATGAGATGTTGTAAATGCAAATTTGGAATTAATCAATGCATGAAATGAGCCTATTTAAGTTAGATTTAGTGAAATGCATGTAACAGAAAGTCCACCCATTGAAACAGATAGTTAATGGTAGCCAACAGAAGTGTAGAAACAAGGTTTTCAATGCTGAAAAGGGTAGTTTTAGTGGTGCAAATGGATTGATTCGCCCAAGGTGGCGAATGAGTCCCAAATGGGGATTTTTTTTCAAAATTTTAAGAAATTTTCAATTGTTTTTTATTCTTTTTATGGTGTATGACTTGAAGACTAAATGTAAATGTAGATTTTGAATGACTTTAATAAAATTAAATGCACAAATGCAAGCTATATGAGCTTTCAATAATGCAAAATTTGAAACACTAGAATTCAAATTAACCAATGAAAATCCTAATACAATGTTAATACAAGCCAAATCTAGGATGATGATGGACTGAAAATTAGAAAAGAAGGTATTCTAAAAGCAGGTTCACCAAATGTAATCAATCAAAATGGATGCTCCCCACCTTTGAGACATAAACAAAAGGATAGGGATCCTATTTGACACTTGCTAAACTCAAGGACACCTTAGAGGTCTCAATCCAATAAAGAATGGAGAGAGAGATCTGACAATATGGTATCCTAGGATATGGTTTTAGATTACAAGAGGGGCTCACCACCAAGTGTAAACTTGGAAAAGAAAATGACAAGCAAGATGAAAGGAAAAACCTAGTTTGATGCAATGCTTTACTAAATGACCTAGAAATGTAAAAGAAAAAAGAATGAAAGTTGTAAAACTAAAAGTATGCACCTGGAAACTTATAGAGACTAGAAATCCTATTGATCCTGAAATATTGGCCTACTAGGACTCATTTTCCATTCTGTGTGAATTAGTCCCAGTTATGGATTTCTACATAGGAACGGGTTTCAAGAAAATGGGTATCCAAATCTACAAAGATCTCCAAAAAACACCTATAGTGGGACTCATTCACCACTTGTGGAAAATGAGTCAATTTTGGATTTTTAGGAAATTCAAAGTCTAGATTTACTCTTCTCTGTCTGCTCAATTTGTTCCTTCAGGTGTCCAGATCTGAAACTCTGATTTCGGGGTTGTAAATGACCTTTGAGTGAAGATTTTGATCTTGAAAGTAGGGAGATGACTCCAACAAGTTTGTAACCTATTCTTCAATGATCTTCAAGTCTTCAAAGAACCTAGATCTATAATCACACAAAGAGAGATAGATAGAGAGAGAAAATGTTGACTGTTAAGGAATAAGGGTTTGCCTTGGTCAAACCCCTTTTAGGTAATTAAACCAAATGATGAAATAAGATAATAAAGCATGAACATGAAGTAATGTAATTAGAACCTTTCCATGGTGATGGATATTGAATTTCTATGAAAATTGATGAAGAATCTACCCTTGAATGCCTTAGAAATCATCTTGAAAGATATCTTGATGACCTTGTGAAGACTTGGAGTGCTTAACTCTTGCTTGCTTGACTTGACAACTTGAATATATGATGAAATATTGATTCTGAAGCTTTTTTATATAGGAAATTCACTCACATGATTGTTAATTTGACCCCCAAGGCTGACATTGAAGAAATTTGAATTAAAAATCCACTTTTCCCACTCAAAGCCTTAAAAATAGGCAAAATGGGACTCATTCGCCATCCTGGGTGAATGAGCCCCACCTGGATGGGACTCATTCGCCATCCTGGGTGAATGATCCCCACCTGGATGGGACTCATTCGCCATCCTGGGTGAATGAGCCCCACCTGGATGGGACTCATTCACCATCCTAGGTGAATGAGTTCCACCTAGATGGGACTAATTCACCATCCTGGGTGAATGAGTCCACCTGGATGGGACTCATTCACCCAAGGTGGCGAATGTGTCCCACAGGGGCTATTTTTCATGCTAAACTATTGGTGAGTGGAGAATCTAAGTCTTTATGTTGATTTAGTTAGGTTTTTGATCAAAATATGGTATCAGGACATAATAACCCAACCAAAATAACCCTAGAAACAATAACCCCATCATAATAACCCAAGGACAAAACAACCTAGAGTCATAATAATCTATGGACAAAATAACCCGTGGTCAAAATAACCCATGGATGTAATTTATAAATTTTGTTTTCCTTTCTCTATATTCTTACGGGGATATTTTGTCCATGGTTTATTTTGACCATGGGTTATTTTGGCTTGGGTTATTATGACCCTGGGTTATTTTGTCCTTGGGTTATTATGACCAGGTTATTCTGTCCAGGGTTATTTTGCCAGGGTTATTATGTCATGTGACCTAAAATATGCCTTGGGATGCACAATATGGGGTCATAGGGGCATATTAATGATGATATAAAGGTCATAAATGTAAGAGGGCCCAAAATCCAATGTGAAAGTGTAAATAAATACACTTTACAACACTAAATTAAGGCAAAATTGAGTCTATTTATCTTATAAGCGCCCTAAATCCCATGTGAGTGTGTAAAACACATTACAACACTAGATTAGGTCCACTTGATTTACAAGCCCCCTCGAAATTCAATGTGAAGATATAAATAAATACATTTTAGAACATTAAATTAGGGAAAAGTTAAGTTAATTTAGCTTAAAAAGGGCCCAAGACCTAATGTGGATGTGTAAAACACCTCACAACACGAGATCAAGGCAACATTAAGTCCATTTTTTCATTAATTATTCCTAAATTAAGCAAGGGATACTTTTTTGGTGACTCCAAATGTGTTACAAGAAATTTTTGTAACTCTCCTTTGATTGGATTAGTGTAGGAAGCTATTTCTGCTCACCCAACTTCCTTTCAGTTGGTATTAGAGCCTGGCTAGCCTTGGTTCCTTTGTTGGGTAGAATGGTTTTTTGAGCTAATCTCTATTTCAATGGGAGTTTTGCAGAAGTGTGTATTTTGTAACCTTGTTGTAGGAAAGAGATGATAGGCACATTTGGGAGGATTGAGATGGAAAAATTTAAGGGTGGTAATTTTGGGTTGTGAAAGCTCAAAATGGAAGACATGTTAGTAGATTGAGACTTATGGCTTGCAATTTCTGGAACCAAACCTTCAGGCATGAAACAAGAGGATTGGGATCTCATGGATAGGAAAGTGAAGGGTCTTATTAGAATTTGTTTGGCTGATTCTATTGTCTTAAATATCCATGAAGAGAAAACTTCTGCTTCTCTATGGAAGAATCTTGGTGATGTTTATCAAGCTAAATCCCTAGCAAACAAGCTTTTCCTAGGAAATAATATGTAATCTTTGAAAATGGAAGATGGAGGGTATGTTGCAGATCAATTGAGCTATTTTAACATGTTAGTTGCATAACTGGGTTCCATTGGAGATAAAATAGATGAACAAGACCATTGCATGCTCCTTTTGTGTTCATTTTCGGACTCTCGGATCACTTGGTAATGGCTATTGGAAGCACTACTTCCACCTTCAATATGGATGAGGTTTTTGCCTCATTACTATATGAGGAGATGTGAAGGAAGTCTTCTGAGATGGCCAAGGAGGCCCTTGCATTCTATGGTAGACCAAAAGAGAGAAGAAAAAAGTAAGACAAGAAATCTAATTCAAAGTCTACAGGGAGATCAAAATCTCCAGGTAAAAAGTCCAAGGAAAAATGTTGGAATTATGGTGAAACTAGTCACATTCAAAAAGATTGCAAGAAGGAGGAGAAGAAAAAAAAGTCTTTCTGATTCTGAATCTGAGAAATCATCCCAAGATGATGGAGAAGCATTTAGTGCAACCTTGGTAACCCATGAATCAGATGATGTGTAGTTGATAGATTTGGGTGCATCCTTTCACATGAATTCTCACAGAGATTGGTTCTCGAAGTATGAGGAGTTTGATGGTGGAGAGGTGTACCTGGGTGATGACTCTCACTTGAAGATTTTTGGCCATGGAAGAGTCAAAATCAGATTTCTTGATGGAAGAGTGAAAGGGATTGATGGTTTCTTGTATATCCTATGTTTGGCATGAAACTTTCTTTTTGTAAGTAAATTGAATGATTCGAGAGTGCAATTTGTTTTCTTTGGTGGAGGATGCAAGATGACAAGAGGAGCTATGGTTTTGGCTAAGGGAGTTCATATTAGTACTCTATTTTGGCTTGATGCATGCACTGTACAGTGCAATAGTTCTTTTGATGTATTGAAGAAGAGACCTTTGGATTCTTCATCCTCACCATCAAATTGTGCACAGAAGAAGCATGTTGCAGCTACATTTGATGGTCATGTATTTTGGGTTCCTAAGGATCTCATTCTATGGAAATGAAGCTTCCTACAAAGAAGACAATGTTATGGCACCAACAACTTGGTCACATTGGTGAGAAGGTTCTTAGAACCCTGAAAAATAAGAGCCTTGTTGAAGGCCTTGATGATTGTAATCTCGAGTTTGACTTTTACAAACATTGTGTATATGGAAAACAACACCATGTTTCTTTCTACTCTAGTTCTCACAAGACTTCTGGGGTCTTGGATTATGTACATTTAGATGTTTTTGGTCTTGTAAATGTTCCTTCATTAAAAAAATATTTTTTTTTGTGTCTTTCATAGATGATTATAGTAGAAGGACATTTTTTTTATTTCCTCAGAAGTAAACTTGAAGTATTTAGTCAGTTTAAGGAGTTTAAGGCCTTGGTAGAAAATTAGACTAGTAGAAAGATTAAGTATTTGAGGACTGATAATGGTGGTGAGTTTTGTTCCATAGAGTTTGACAAGTTCTATAAAGAGCACAAGATTTAGATACATAAGAAAACTCCCTACACTCCACAAAAAAATGGAGTTGCAAAGAGGATGAACAAAACATTGATGGAGAGGGCTAGGAGTATGTTGAGTGGTGCTAGCCTTGAACAAAAATCTTGGGTTAAAGTGGTAGCTAGTGCATGTTATTTGATCAATAGATCTCCTACATTAGTGCTTGTTTGAAAGACACCCATGGAGATGTGGTATGGAAAAAATCCTTCGATAAGACATCTCAGAGTTTTTGGTTGCAAAGCTTACCCTCATTTTTGGATTGAGAAGAGTCTAAGTTGGAGAACGAGGCTATTAAGTGTACCTTTATCGACTATGGTGTTGGTGAGAAAGGGTACAAGCTTTGGGATCCAAAAGATTAGAAGGTTCTCTACAACATAAGTGTGATCTTCATAGGGATGAAACATTCTACTATTGAGCTACAACCAAAGAAAGAGGAGAAATAGAAAAAGGAGGTAGTTCAGATTCCACCCACTCTAAAGAAAGAAGAACCAAGTACTTTGTTGGACCTGATGATGAGGAGAGCTCAAGTAGCTCTAAAAGTTCCAAAGAAGAAGGATAAAATCAACCTCAGCCTTTGAGGAGGTCTACATGAGTTAGGAGGAAACCATAAAGGTTTGGGTATTCATTATTGGATTCCAGTTATATTTTTTCCTTCATTACTAATACTGACGAGCCTAGGACTGTTAGAGAGGCTATGGGTATAAATGATTCAGATTCTTGGATGCAAGGCATGGATGAAGAGATGGATTCATTAAAGAAAAAAAAGACTTGGGATTTGGTAACTTTTCCTACTGGACGTAAATCTATTGGTTGTAAATTGGTTTTCAACAAAACGTGTAATGGCAGTGTTGAAAAGTATAAGAAACAATTGGTCATTAAGGGGTTTTCCTAGGTGGATGGAATTGATTATGGGGAGATATTCTCTCTTGCAGCAAAGCTGACATCTATCTGGCTTCTATTGTCACTTATAGTAGCATATGATTTAGAAGTAGAATAGATGGATGTGAAGACAAAATTCCTTCATGGTGATTTGGAGGAAGAGGTTTATATGTCATAGCCAGAGCATTTCATTGAAAAAGGTAAAGAAAAATTAGTTTGCAAATTGAAGAAGTCTCTTTATGGTTTGAATCAGTCTCGTAGAATGTGGTATTAGAAATTAGATACCTATGTGTTGTCATTGGGATTTCAGAGATCTAAATTTGACCATTGTGTGTACTTTAAAACTAATAATGGTCGCATTCTCATTGTCCTATATGCAGATGTTATGTTGTTTATTGGGAATGGTAAAAGTATGATTTCAAATTTGAAGTTTCAGTTGTCAACATAGTTTGAGATGAAAGACCTAGGTACAACTAGGTACATTCTGAGAATAGAAATCACCAAAGACAAAGCTAACAGAAAGCTTTGGTTAAGCCAAAGCAAGTATGTGAACTCCATGTTGGAGAGATTCAACATGGTAGATTGTAGATAGTTAGTTGTTCCTTTGATGCAAGGGACAAATATTTCTATGAATGATTGTCCAAAATATCTTACTGAGATGGAGGACATGACTAGAGTACCATATGCAAGTGCAGTTGGTAGTCTAATGTATGCAATGGTGTGTATGAGACTATACATTTCCCAAGCAGTGGGAGTCCTTAGTCGTTTCATGGCTAATCTTGGACGGGTGCATTGGGCTGTTGTTAAGAGAGTGTTCAAATATTTATGAGGCACTTCTGAGTATTCCTTGTGTTTTCATGGTTATCCTATTGGACCTCAACATTATGTGAGCATTCAAGGATATGTGGATTCAAATTGGGTAGGTGACATTGATAGTAGAAGATCCACCAGTGGTTATGTATTTATGATTTTTGGTGGTTCTATCAGTTGGATGAGTAAGCAACAGGTTGTAGTCACATTTTCCATGACAGAGACAGAGTATATGGAAGCCACTCATCCATGTAAGGAAGCCATTTGGATTAAGAGATTGTATTCTGATACTAGTTTAGATGGAGGAAAAATTAATGTTTATTGTGACAGTCAAAGTACAATTTTTCTAGCAAAGAATCCTACCTTCCATGCCAGAACAAAGCACATTGATGTACAGTGTCATTTTGTTCATGATATGGTAAAAGATGGAAAGGTGAACCTAGAGAAGGTTGACACTTTGGTGAATGTAGAAAATGTACTGACAAAACTAGTGATCACAGAGAAGTTCAGATGGTTTTTTTATTACATGGGCCTTGGGGCCTTGAGCAAATGATTTTGTATGACTCTTGGCAGGTCTTCGACAAGTGGGAGAATGTTGGGATTAAGGTGTCTCAACCTTAGAGTCCTAACATTGATTTAATTGTTGTAATTTAATGTATTTATTTGTATTATTTAATTGCCTATGGTGTCAAGTCATTAATTGGGACCCACTGGTTGGATGACACATCATCATCCCAAGTGGCCATAAGCATCCCACTTTGGAATCTATGACATATGGCAGATTCTATGAAGTGTCATAAGGCATCTTTGAATGCATGGGTGAAATTTGGCACCCAAGTTGGGTTATTACAAGATGTAAGAGAATCAACTATTTTTAGTCAGTTATGATAGATTCTCTTACAACTGTAAGTGTTGTCAGCTATGAAAGATTCTATGACAGCTATAAGATGTGTAAGGCATCTATCATAGCCTATTTTCAACATATTTTGGGTGCCCAAGCTTGGAATAAGACTATTTGCATGTTTGACACTTGTCAGGGGTGTAAGGTAATATGTCACATGTGTCCAAATGCATGTCTAAGGTGTTGGAAATTGTGCCAAGTAGATTTGGACGCCCCTCACCTTCTAGATGCTTCTTGAAGCTTGTATCACTCTATTTATTGAGTGCCTTGAGTTGTAGAATATATAGTTCATTTTCAGGTAACGAAGTGCTACTAGTATCACTCCAGAATAGGTGTTCGTGTTGAAGCACTTGTTGAAGAAGCTTGTACTTAGCGATATCTTGTAACCATTATTTGAAGTAATAGAGAAAATACTGTGTTTTTGGAGGGTGGGGTTTTTTACTCGAAAGGGTTTCTCCCCATGTATATTTGGTGTCACTATTTTATGCATTCTTGTTGTTCTATTTCCATTATTTTATGTATGTGCTTCTCTTAATAGTAAAAGGTGTTAAAATAAATTTTTGTAACTCTCCTCTGATTAGATTAGTGTAGGAAGCTATTTTTGCTCACCCGACTTCCTTTCAATAAGAAAAGGGATCCTAGGTCCTAAATGCAAAGAACCTAGGATGCAAGGCTGGCCTTTTTACAAGTTACATTAAGATCTAGATCAACAAGGTGATTAGATTGACATACAACCTTGAAGGTTAACCAATTACACCTAGATTTGCATCTAATTGAGGATGGAAATGGATTGGAAATGATTTGGAATGATTAACCTAATTACACTAGGTGTGCTAATATGTAAATTACAAGATCTCGACAACTGACAGGCTAAAACAATACTTGCCCAAAAAGGCTTATTTCAGCCATTGTATAAGGACATAGTCACCCAAGGGCATTTGAGTCCCTAATAGGGGGTCTTGATCAACTTTTGGGGTCCTCTAGTAGAAAATATGAGACTTTCATTTCTACTTGTAAAGTTATTGGAATGTTGTCAGATAATTTTATAAGTGAGTTTCCACAATTTGACAAGATGTAGGGCTTCAAGTGCAATAATGGAGAATTTATCTTCAAGATTCCTTCAATCCACTTTAACCTAAGATCTTCACATTCACAAGGAGGAAATGTTGGGCCATTTTATCGGATTATCTCATTCAAACCTCATGTAAGTGTTATCCCTGATATTGTTCAACTCTGTATTCTACTATTTTTCCTTAGCATATTAGTGTGGGAGACTCCACATTTTCTTAAGGAGAACATTTTAATGCTACGATTTTAATGGTAGTCTCTTTGATGATAGTATTATGAGAATTTGATGTGGTCTCAAATCCAGAAGGTGTTTCCTTTGATAATTGTATGTTGGTTGGGAGATTCTATGAATTAAGTTCTAGTCTTTACCAACCTAACATATGCAATTCACTATGAAGACTAGTTATGCTAAGTTATGGATGTCAGCCGACTTGGTATAATGCACCACATGGAAAAAAAGTTTTAAATCATATATGGTTCCAATAAGAGTGTTTTGATTATTTTGTCTTCATCTAATTAGGCTGACCTAATTGATGATTAAGACATACTTGTATATATATAAGATTCGTTGAAGAGAGAAAGGTGTGTGAAGTGAGTAAAGTGCGAGTGTGGAAGAAAGGTGAAAAAGGATATGAGCCTAAATTTTTTATTAATTGGGGAT
This sequence comes from Sequoia sempervirens, assembly GCA_007258455.2. Lineage (NCBI taxonomy): Eukaryota > Viridiplantae > Streptophyta > Pinopsida > Cupressales > Cupressaceae > Sequoia > Sequoia sempervirens. The sequence goes on along the minus strand of VDFB02373365.1, from coordinate 305,432,510 downwards.
CATAGCAGATTTGTTGAGAAATTGTTGTGTGAGGCAATCCTTCATATTCTAAGCTTCATTGAAACTGAATCCTACACATTGAACTTGTGTATTCTATCAATTCAAACCTTTTGGTAGTGAGCCACAATCTTTATAACTTGGTGGTTAGCCATTTTTTGTATTCAGGTAGTGATCCTTTTTCAAAGATAGTGAGTCCTGGAAGTGAGCCCTGTAATATCTTGTATCCAGATATAATATATTGAGAGTTAACCATCACAATGGTTTTTCCCTTTTTGGGTTTTCCACATAAAAATCCTGGTGTTCATGTGTGTCATTGCATTAATTTGTTTCTATGTTCTATCTCACTAATTCAGTTAGAATTGTGATAATTTTTAGATGGATTTTATATGAATGGTTTTACGAAATGCTGATTCGCCCCCCCTCTTAGAATTTCAGATGTTCAACAATTGGTATCAGAGCTTGGTTCCGCAGAAGGAGCTTAACAACTTGAGGAAGGTCCTAAAATTTGAGTATAAGATTTTTTTCCTTTGAAAGTGATCTCTATTGGATGTTCAAAAGAAATAGAAAATTTGAAGGAAAAGTTGATGAAAGCAAATGAGTATGTTGAAAATCTACAAAGAAAAAGTATTGAAGCATGTGATCTATTAGTTAAAGTAGATGAAATTGTCTCTGGCCTGCTACAACAATTGGATGAAAAGAAAGGAACTAAATAATGTGACGAAAATGAAATTCAAAGGAAGAAGGATGAATGCACTTTGCTTGAGCAAGAAGCAGAAATCTTGAGTGATCTGTAATTAGAGGTTTACAAATTAACTTGTAAATTAAATCTAATTACAGTAATTTCCTGATGTAATGTAGAATTGTGTGATTATGCTTTTTAACCGTTGAAATTACAATAAGGTACACTTTAAAATCAATTATTGAAAAATAAATTGAATTGAACAAGAGAGAAATTGAGACAGAAGAGAGAAGAATGAGACAGAGAAATAGAAGGATCACAATGCACAAATTGATAACGGAGTTTGTCCAATGTGGACTACGTCTTCGGGTCTGCTTCTGAATGTTGGGACCGTTTTATTGATATCGCCAAGAAAAAGTATGCTTTGTTACAATACCCAAGCTCCAAGAACCTGCAATAATCTCTCCACAATCTCTCACTCTTTTACAATTTTTTTGGTGTATGCAAACACCTTGTAATTTTCTCTCCAAAAAAAATCTAACTCTCCACCTTTCACCAAGAGCATAGAAAACTCCCAAAAATTACTTACAAAATACTTCTCTAAAAACCCCTAAGCTAAATAGCCAAACTCACCCCCTTTATATACAAAAACATTTGCCTATTATGGTGTTAACCATAATATTTTACAAATCATCCCAATCTACATAAAAGTCTCTAAAATCATCCCCTTATTACAAATAAATCTCCTGGGTTAATTATCATCCCTTCAAAATAAAAGAACAATTTTCCCGAGAATAACCCATCTTTGGCTTGTATTTTATAAGCCTTACGAATTGAACTAGCCCCCTTTTAATAAACTTGAAATTATCTCGTTGATAAAAATTTGTCCCCTTTTATTAGGGGTCTTCTTTAATATAGGAGTTTAAAAATGATTTTTTTTTTTAATAAAGGGTTTTAGATCCCTTAAAATAGGGATTACCACTTAATAATAGGGTTGAATTTAAAATTTAAATGGTGATCCCATTTTATAGGAGGGCTTTGATTTTAATGGGAAATCCCATTTATTAAGGAGAGCCACGTAAAAAAAAAGGGGAAGTGATTTTTTTTTTTTTAAATAACATGGGATTTAAAGTGCCTAGTTAAAGGGGAGTGTTCTCCTTTAAAGAGGGAGGGCCCACCTCTCCTCTTATATATATATATATATATATATATATATATATTTTGTTTTATATTTTTTTTTTTAATTATTTTTTATATAAAACAATAATATGCCACCTTTTTCCAATAATGGCATGCCACGTGGAGAGGTGAGATGATGTCGAGTGTCAAGGGCTGATTGGTCGTTGTGTTGACTGGATGATGACTGGGTGTTGACGTCATCATGCAATTTTGACCCAATCTTTGACCTTCCATAACTTCGCCATACAGACTTCGATTTTCATGAAATGAGTTGTGTTGGAAAGCTCTCGCCGAGCTCTTCACGACGACATCCAATTTGACCACCTTTGATAACTTCAAATTTTCAACCTTTTTCTGAGTCCTCTAATTCGTCAATTGATTAGAACTTTGACTGATCGCAACTTTTGCATACGAACTCCTTTTGAGCCCATTCAAGTTGTGTCAAGTTCGTTTCGGCGGGCTCTACATAATGATGCTAGTTTAGAGACTGTGAAATTTTAGGTTCTTATTTATCCTCCTAGATCATTCCTCCCCATTGAGAAGCTTTTGGACCTCCAAAAGGTCTGTTTATGTACAAATTGAGCTAGGGCAATGTTGCCCCACTTGCCCAGTATCATCTGTCCTTCCTTTATGGAACCTGTACATCTGACATGCAATAACAACAATCAAAACTACACTGATATTATTAAGTACATTAGCCATATACACATCCAGATTCAATGTTGCTACTACCAACCATACACTGCTGAAAAGTAGAAGGTTGAATATCAAAACTAAATTTTCGGACGAGAAAAAGAATGTACCAACATCATACTTGTCTTTCATAGCTGGAACAACCTTAGAATTAGATATATTTTTATGCAATGACACTTCTTGTGGTACCTACAAACATAAGTGACAAATTATTGCTTGCATTAACTACCCTTTTCAAGTGTCTCGTTGTCACAAAAGACTTATCAGTCTTAATTGGATGAGAATGCACAATGTATTCTACTCCTTTCTTAAACAAGTGATACTGATTATGTTCCTTGTAGAAGATTTCTTTCCTATCATATAAGTATGGGCTACCCAACACAATTGCACATATATCAAGTGGAACCACATCAAATTCAACCTCATCAATAAACTTAGATGTAATTGCAAATCTTAGATTGCTTAGTTACCCGTAATCTGTTATCATTGCACACCCAACCTAATGGATAAGGTTTCTTATGTGGCTTTGTTTTTAATCCCAACTATTTAACAACTTCTTCTAAAATTAGATTAACTTGGGACCCACTATCAATTAGTGTATCAATTTTAGTGTTCTTAGATATCACCCTTATATGAAACAATTCACATATTTTTCTATCTTCAAGAACAACATGACTTTTAGAAGTAGAAGCACATGATAAATTAGTGGAAGAATCAACAAAAGTTTTACCCTTCACACCCACAACTGCAATCTTTGTTTTGTCATCAAAATCTGATCCAAGATCCTGAACAATAGCTGCAACCTTTTGCTTTCCTTTAGATTCTTTAAACCACTTGGGTTTCAACTCCGGATGCAATTTCCAACACTTCGCATCTTTATGCCCTTTATTCTAACAATGTGAACAAGTAGGCTTTTCACCTTCCTCTTTCTTCACAGTAGCTACTTTCCTCTCGTTACCCTTCTTATTTCCTTTAGTTGGAGGAATAAATTCCTTCTTCAAACTGAAACTTATGTTCCTTTCACCTGCTTTAATATGGGTTGCTTGTAAACACACTTTATCAAAGTTAGATGGATTAAACATCAAGATTGCATGTTTCAAATGTGAATGCAAACCACCTATATACTTTAATAAAGTTTCTTGTGTATAAAAAGGAATGCCAAGGGTAAGTGCTTTCTTCCTAAACACCTGTGTATACTCTTGCACTATTTGTCCTTTACCCTATTGTAGATTTTTCCAGTCCATAACAACTTGTTGCATATAACCCAAAGGATAAAATTGTTTCTTTCAAGCAGAAGTAAATTCATACCAAGATGAAATGATTTTACCGTGTGTAGCAAGATCATCTCGAATCTTACTCTCCCACCAAACCAATGCAGTGCCTCCCACTCTAAGAGTAGCTAGTAGGATTTTGGAAGAATCATCCAAGATCTGTTGAACCCTGCAATACACTTTGATCTGCTTAAGCTAGTTGTCCAATTTTTCTACATCCAATTCACCATTATATATAGACAACTCAAATTTAAAATCCAGTTTTAACAAAGGTGTTTGCACAAGTTGTTTCTTTTTAGAAGAGTTAGATGAAGAAGAAGAAGAGGATGAAGAAGATGAAGAGGACAAAGATGGAGGTTCAAGAGGGTCACTACCACCTCCTACTCCTTTACCTTTGTCATCTTTCAACAAGGATTCACCTTCCTTCTTTTTGTCCTTGTCTTCCTTTCTCTTCTTTCGTTCTTGCCTCTCTTGGAAAAGAACTTCCACCATAGCCTTCATTTCAAGAAATGCTTTCTGGAAATATTTCTCATCAAGCTCTGTAGAACTTTGTTCAGCTGTCATCTCTGCTCATGGAAAATTCCTTCATTTTCTAATCTCAGGATTGAACTTGGTAAGTGCACCTTCTCCTTCCTTCAGTTTCAACCTGGTTAACATTCACCACTTGCAATTTTCCTGTTAAACTGCTCTGATACCAACTTGATCCGTAATTAAAGGTTTACAAATTAACTTGTAAATTAAATCTAATTACAGTAATTTCTCGATCAAATGCAGAATTGTGTGATTATGCTTTTTAACTATTGAAATTACAATAAGGTACACTTTAAAATCAATTATTGAAAAATAAACTGAATTGAACTAGAGAAAAATTGAGACAGAAGAGAGAAGAATGAGACAGAGAAATAGAAGGATCACAACGTGCAGATTGATAACAGAGTTCGTCCAATGTGGACTACATCTCTGGGTCTGCTTCTCAATGCTGAGACTGCTTTATTGATATCGCCAAGCAAAATTATGCTTTGTTACAATACCCAAGCTCCAAGAACCTACAATAATCTCTCCACAATCTCTCAGTCTTTTACAATTTTTTTGGTGTATGCAAACACCTTGTAATTTTCTCTCAAAAAAAAACTCTAACTCTCCACCTTTCACCAAGAGCATAGAAAACTCCCCAAAAATTACTTACAAAATACTTCTCTAAAAACCCCTTAGCTAAATAGCCAAACTCACCCCCTTTATATACAATTTTTTTTTCCTATTATGGTGTTAACCATAATATTTTACAAATCATCCCAATCTACATAAAAGTCTCTAAAATCATCCCCTTATTACAAATAAATCTCCCAGGTTAATTATCATCCCTCCAAAATAAAAGAACAATTTTCCCAAGAATAAGCCATCTTTGGCTTGTATTTTATAAGCCTTACAAATTGAACTAACCCCCTTTTAATAAACTTGAAATTATCCCGTTGCTAAAAATTTGTCCCCTTTTATTAGGGGTCTTCTTTAATATAGAGGTTTAAAAATGAATTTGTTTTTAATAAAGGGTTTTAAATCCCTTAAAATAGGGATTACCACTTAGTAATAGGGTTGAATTTAAAATTTAAATGGTGATCCCATTTTATAGGAGGGCTTTGATTTTAATGGGAAATCCCATTTATTAAGGAGAGACACGTAAAAAAAGGGGAAGTGATTTTCTTTTTGTTTTAAATAACATGGGATTTAAAGTGGCTATTTAAAGGGGAGCGTTCTCCTTTAAAGAGGGAGGGCCCACCTCTCCTCCTTTATATATATATATATATATATATTGTTTTATATATTTTATTATTATTATTTTTTAAATAAAACAATAATATGCCACCTTTTTCCAATAATGGCCTGCCACGTGGAGAGGTGAGATGACGTCGAGTGTCAAGGGTTGATTGGCTGTTATGCTGACTGGACGATGACTGGGTGCTGACATCATTATGCAATTTTGACCCAATATTTGACCTTCCATAACTTCACCATACAAACTCCGATTTCCATGAAATGAGTTGCATTGGAAAGCTCTCAAAGAGCTCTTCACGACGACATCCAATTTGACCACCTTTGATAACTTCAAATTTTCAACCTTTTTCTGAGCCCTCTGATTCGTTGGTTGACTAGAACTTTGACTGATTGCAACTTTTTCATACAGACTCCTTTTGAGCCCATTCGAGTTGCGTCAAGTTTGTGTCGACGGGCTCTACATAATGACGCTAGTTTAGAGACTTTGAAATTTTAGGTTCTTCTGGATCCTCCTGGATCATTGAGATTTGATCTAGAAAAGGAAAGAAGTTTTGAAGACAAATTTAAGGTAAGCTCTGCAATGCTCGATAAGTTGATTATCTCTCAAAGATTGGAAATGGATAAAAGTGGTTTAGGGTTTGAGGAAGGTCAGATTTCTAAAGCAAAGAAATCTACTAACAAGAAGAATTAGTGCAAAGATGGAAAAATCAAGAATCTAGGAAGCAATTATGAAAGAACTCATGTTAAACAACCTATTGCTAAAAGGTATTTATCTTTCAATGGTGTTTTTCATTCCTACAAGAAATTTGGTCATAAGGTAAAGGACTGCAAAAGTAAGATGAATGATACTTTATCATTCTTTGACAAATTTTTTGAGTACAAGAAGGTTGGACATAGAGCTAGTCTGTATGAGAATAGATTGAATAAAAGAAAGAATGGAAGGAAGAATGTTGCTTTCTGTAAGTGTAGCAATCTGGAACAACTTGTCAATAACTGCAGAAAAAGAAAAAATAATTATCTGGCGAAGAAGCAATGATCAAATCATTGATCCAAAAGAATCAAGAAAAGAGATGAAAGGGATCTGGAGAAAGGAAGGAGAGTTCAAGCAAGTTAAATCAAAATCACTAGTCTTATTTGTGTCAACCTCTAGTGTAGATACACTTTCCAATTTTTGAGTCTAGAAATGACTAAGGGGGAGCAATTATCAAAAAATTTAATAAACCCCCTGATTGGTACTTATGTCACATCATGGTAGAAGTACATTTAATATTGTAACAGATTTAAGGAATTTCCTAGTCACATGTGTGAAGAATGAAGTTTATAGAATTTGAAAGAATGGAGGTGCACATAATTTTTGAGGAAATCTACCTGCAATTCGAAGCATTTATTGCAAAAGCATTCAAAATGAAAGAAACAAATTCAGACATCTCAAGAGGCATATGTATTTTCAGAGAAGCATACAAAGGAAGTTTAGAGAGAAATTTAGAGTTTCAGGGTTTGAAGGAGAAATCAAGTGGATTTGAAGTGTGCTCCAGAAGTTGGATACCTATCCATTTCTTGTTGGAATTTATAGAGGTATTCCTGTTTGCACAATCTTTCATTTTTATCGCTATGGATAATTCCAAAATTGTGAATAGTGTAGATAGAGTGCAAGTTAATTTGAGGAAATATTTGAAGAATCTGTTGGAAGAGTCAGTTGGTGCATTCTCTTGCATCCCTCCTAGGGTGTTTCCCATAGAATATATCTATGCATTTGTTTACAATAAGATAGAGGAAATGTCATCAGTCTAGTTGAGCATTCTATGGAAGAATGAATTGGAAGAGAATCATGATGCCTACAAAGTGTTAGTTGAGAATAAGTTGGATGTGTGGCAGAAAGCCCCTTTGTTCAAGTTCAACAAGAAGCATATTCAAATTATTTTGAGAAAAATTCATAATGAATCTTTGTTGATTTATGATGCACATTTGATTACCAGAGATGCAATTAGAGATATAACTGGTTTGTGTTCTTCTAAACTAGTTCTCAAACAGAAGGATAGAAATGAGCAGAATATAATTGAGGTAATCGGTGTGGCTCTTAAAGGGAAAGATATTGATTTGAGATCAATTGTGGATCTGGTTATTAGGTATGCAACAATGGTCATTGGTCATAAAGTTTGTACCAAACAATGACCTCACAATGTCTGCTACTATTGTGCATATTGCTATTGATATGGTTAAAAGATGTATGGATTATGACCTATGTGAATTAATTTAGATACATCTTTTGAAGAATTTAAAGGAAATCAAGAAGAGTAAGAAGAATACTTTTCGATATATAAATTTGGTTGTTTTCTTACTCTTTTACTTTTTGAAAGAGTTACTAGTAATAGGAAGATTAAAATGGTCAAATACAAAATCTATTGCCCATCAAATTAGGAACATAATAAATCTTAGCAATTCGAATGCACAAGAGACTAATCTTGCTACATTCTTTGGAAGATTTCAAATGAGAATGAATAGAAGGTCAAAGATTCTGGCAAGTGTTACTAAAAGGGACTCTAGAAGTATCAATTGCCTAGTTTCTACTTATTTCTATCACGTGGAAGTAGTTGAATTGAGGTTGGCATGGATATCTAAATTAGATTATGAAGTGTCAGAGGATAAAATTGATTATTATGCAAAAATTATTTTGGAAAGCCATAAGAATCCTAATGTGGAAGGTACTTCTGGTAGTGCAACCGGAATAGGAAAAAAAAGAAAGAGTGTTGTCAAACAAGAAGTTGAAGAAGGAAGTGAGCTTGAGAGAGCTTAACATGACCATGAAAGAGTAAATATTCAAGGAGATCTGGAAGAATTGTAGAAATTCATTCTTGGTGCTTGGTGGCACCTTCAAATTTTGCAAAATTTGAAGTGCCCATGTTGAAAATTTTCCTTTGCAAACTTAGAAGTGCACCTGAAATTTTTTCCCAAGTGACCTACTTTAGAGGGTATAATTTGCAGCTAAATGAATTTCATGCCAAACCCCTTGGTGGAATTATTTAATTGACATATGTGAACATGTATGTCAATTTTTAGCTTCCCGTGATAAGTTTTGACTCAGTTTTGAAAAGAAATGTTGGAGGTTTCTGGGACTGTTTTCCTGTTTGCAAACTCTTTGTCCTACGAAGTGACCTCCTCTTCGAGCTGATATTTCATTGTTGGATGATCGTCATTATGGAAGGATTGGTGCCTTGCATTCCCCTCATATTCATATGCTCCTTGGTCTGGTTTCAAAGCATCATGATCATATTTGATATTCTTTCGAGATTAAAAGCAAATGCAGTTTGTTCTGATTTTACACCTGCATTTTCAGAAATTGTTTTGAGGTCAACTTTGACCCTCAATATCTTGTGATGAATGATGGTTGAATGAAATACCTCTTGCACATGTGCTCAATGGACCTAAATGATCTAATTTCTCTAGTGGTAGCTTCCCACAAGGTGATTTGATATTTTTTCAAAGTGGTGACTTGGTGAGCCCTAAGTGGTTTTGAACAAGATGCAGTTGCAGAAAACTCTGAGTGAGCAACTTTAGAATTTAATATCTTGCACCTCAAGATATCTTTTTCCAAAATGTTTATTTCACTATGTTTTTGATTCAAGTTTCTACATTCTTGTGCATTTTCATAGATTCACGAGGTCGTTTGACTAGTTTTTCGGAGTGATTCCAGAGCCCACTTGACTAGTTTTGTCCATTGTGCAAATATGCTAGAAAGCAGATTTTAATGACAACCCAATTCAATTTTTCATGAAAAATGCTTTTAGAAGCAAATGTCAGGTCAATTGAGCATAAAAACTTGTTTCAAAATTATTATTTTTTAGTCGGGCCCACAAGGGGGCCTGACGTGTGTCACACAATTTGAGGACAACTTACTAGTCAATAGAGCAAGCCAAAACATTGGGTGTCCACTGCTTCTTCTCAAAAGCCTTCAAATGATTCTTTTATTGCGTAGTTGAATTGAGGTTGGCATGGATATCTAAATTAGATTATGAAGTGTCAGAGGCTAAAATTGATTATTATGCAAAAATTCTTTTGGAAAGCCTTAAGAATCCTAATGTGGAAGGTACTTCTGGTAGTGCAACCAGAATAGGAAAAAAAAGAAAGAGTGTTGTCAAACAAGAAGTTGAAGAAGGAAGTGAGTTTGAGAGAGCTTAACATGACCATGAAAGAGTAAATATTCAAGGAGATCTGGAAGAATTGTAGAAAGTCATTCTTGGTGCTTGGTGGCACCTTCAAATTTTGCAAAATTTGAAGTACCCATGTTGAAAATTTGCCTTTGCAAACTCAGAAGTGCACCTGAAAATTTTTCCCAAGTGACCTACTTTAGAGGGTATAATTTGCAGCCAAATGAATTTCATGCCAAACCCCTTGGTGGACATATTTAATTGACATATGTGAACATGTATGTCAATTTTTAGCTTCCCGTGATAAGTTTTGACTCAGTTTTGAAAAGAAATGTTGGAGGTTTCTGGGACTGTTTTCCTATTTGCAAACTCTTTGTCCTACGAAGTGACCTCCTCTTCAAGCTAATATTTCATTGTTGGATGATCGTCATTATGGAAGGATTGGTTCCTTGCATTCCCCTCATATTCATATGCTCCTTGGTCTGGTTTCAAAGCCTCATGATCATATTTGATATTCTTTCGAGATTAAAAGCAAATGCAGTTTGTTCTGATTTTACACCTGCATTTTCAGAAATTGTTTTGGGGTCAACTTTGACCCTCAATATCTTGTGATGAATGATGGTTGAAGGAAATACTCTTGAGAATGTACTCAATGGACCTAAATGATCTGATTTCTCTAGTGGTAGCTTCCCAGAAGGTGATTTGATAATTTTTCGAAGTGGTGACTTGGTGAGCCCTAAGTGGTTTTGAACAATATGCAGTTGCAGAAAACTCTGAGTGAGCAACTTTAGAATTTAATATCTTGCACCTCAAGATCTCTTTTTCCAAAATGTTTATTTCACTATGTTTTTGATTCAAGTTTCTACATGCTTGTGCATTTTCGTAGATTCACGAGGTCGTTTGACTAGTTTTTCGGAGTGATTCCAGAGCCCACTTGACTAGTTTTGTCCATTGTGCAAATATGCTAGAAAGCAGATTTTAATGACAACCCAATTCAGTTTTTCATGAAAAATGCTTTCAGAAGCAAATGTCAGGTCAATTGAGCATAAAAACTTGTTTCAAAATTATTATTTTTTAGTCAGGCCCACAAGGGGGCCTGACGTGTGTCACACAATTTGAGGACAACTTACTAGTCAAGAGAGGAAGCCAAAACATTGGGTGTCCACTGCTTCTTCTCAAAAGCCTTCAAATGATTCTTTTATTACGTTAGATCCATATTTTTCATCAAATTCATTATCTACTTTCTTATCTAATCCCTTGGAACAATTGAATGCATCTTATCCTAGAAGCACTAAAGAGAGTAAAGGTCAAGGCAATGGTCCAAAAGGAATTTGATGGAATCAATGCCTTTGATGGATATCCACCAACGGGGCATGTGGCCTCTTCTCCAATGAATAAATTTGTAGTGGCTAGGATTCCATTGAGAACAAGTCATAGAAATAGATGAAAACTCTACTTATGTTATAGATCTAGGCACGTGAGGACTATCTCCTTTCAAGAAGTCTGAAAAGGGCACAAATGCAGTAACTAAAAAATTAGTTACTATGGATGAAATTAAACTTAGAACAAAGCCTAGCATGCTTCCACCATCTTCAAGGCCACCTCTTCCATTGGTTATCAAATAGAGCCCTTCGAAGAAAATGTTAGACTCAAACACTATAGTAAATTTAAACATATTGACTACACATCGACTTCAATATGGTAAAGCATCTAAATGTTTGACTAATCAAAAATTTGAAGACTTCGCATCTACTGGGTCTCAAGTTCAACCTGCGAGAGATAAAATCATCAATTTTGATGGATGAGATGGTGGAAAGTAGTTTATCTACTATGAAGGAATCTATAGCCAAAATGACAAATAAAGATAAGGGCTAGGGGGAAAAGGACGTTGAAAATAGTTTGTGATATGAGAATGTATGGTATAATAATGTCCTACGCACCATGTTTACCTTAGTTAAAAAGCATCAAAATTGGTTGAGAATTGAGAGGGAGCATACAATTTTCCCTAGTTATGGTACACATTCAAGAGTGGAGCTCTGCTTTATATAGATTTTATTTGAAGAGGCTTTACCTAATGTTGCATGGGGAATGGACATGAAGTAGAAAATCGATGACTGGCTCATAGCTGGCTACACAAAGTTGGTGGTTGAAAAGGGTTTATCAAATATCAGAACATCCATCAAAGCATAGAGAATGGAGGATTTTAGTTGGGAGTCTCTATGTAGTGAGGGGAAGGATCCAAAGAACTTGCATCACATTTTGAGGAGAGGAAAAAATGTGGAAACCCGACTTGAAGAAGGGGGCATATGCTTGGTTTTGGTAAATCTTCAAAACAATGTGGTTTCATGGAGACACCACAATTGCAACATCTATACAAAAGCAGTTTGTTGAGAGGCCTCAAAGATTTTCAAGAAAACATAGTTAGAAGGTGTGCAGCCTAATTTCACATGTATCATCATTCTCCTTCCTCATACAAAAGGAGGAATCCAAGGGGCAAGGCAACCATTGTCAATACTATGCAGGGGGGGTTGATTTGAATGCTATAGAGGAGATTTTTACACAGATATGAGAAATTAATGTAGGAAACACCTTTGTCTAGATGCCTGTGCATGGTTGAATCCAACACATGTTCACTTTCTAAAGGAGAGATTGCACTTGTAGTTAAATGTATCAAAATTTCTTGATTCTATGTCACCATAATTGAAGAGCGGTTGTAGAGAAAATGAGAGATGGATTTAGCATAGAAAAGATGGATCAATGGCCTGCAATGAAGGGAGCGACATGGCCAAATCACATCCCTATCCCACTGACCCTGCTCGAAGGTGGATGATGCTTGCAAAGATGTTGCGGGGTGCACAAGGTTGAGAGGAGAAGCCAATGTGGGCCCCATAATTTTTTTAAAATACATTACTTAAATGTTATCTTGGTGGTAGGTTTAAAGTTTCATTGAAGCCCGATGATGAATTTTTTTAAAAGTATTCATTTATATTAAAAAGAAAACATTTTAAAATATAAAATATAAAGTAAATGGTGGAAAGTAAAAGGAGGCATAAGTTAAAGTTTTATTTTGTCTAGAGGAGTGAATTAAATTTTCATTGTACAAGCAAAATTCTTATTTGATGATGGGAAGTAAATATAAGGGGTGCGGGTGAATTTATGCCTGAGGAATTTTAAAAAAATATATCTTTAATGTTAATGGGGAAAATATTTCAAATGAAATATTTGAAATATTATGAGCATGGTAGAATATAAGCAAAGTTAAATGTCTCTCTTATGAAGTTGAATATTTTATTTGCTGCGAGATAAAAATGGCACAGGAAAATCATTTTGTAACCTCATGGAAATAAATCAAAGCCTCATTATTAAAGATATAAAACTTTAATTGTTGGAGGTGAATATTTATAGTCTAGCATAATAACAGGGTAGAAATAAAAGGTTTTCATGGGAGAGCAATATTATTTTCATCTGCAAGGTAAAAGATGAAGAAGGAGGTGGAATCTTTTACAAGCATTGGTATTTTCAGTTGCAGAAGGACAAGGGCAGTGTAAAAGTTTTACAAAGGAGCAGATATTTTCTCAAGTTCAGGGTAAATGGAGGTAAATATTTTTCACAGAAAGGTGAATTTTCTTTTGAAAAATCAAGGTGAAGGCAAGCGAAATGTAGACACATAGTTTGTTATTGCAAAGGAAGAGAGAATAGAGAGGCTTTTCCTAGTTTATTATTGTTGATTAACAGAGGATGAAGCTTCTAGGTGTCTTCAATGGATTAATTTGAGGACTCTTCTTCCTTCTATATCTTCTCTTATTTTCTCATTGTAAAGGGTTTTGAATTTCTGTATGGGTTGGGTAGATAGAGAAATTTTGAGTTTGAGTCATGAATTGGATGTGTAATTGTAATGTTTCAATTGGATGAGTAAATATCAATCAGTTTGTGCAAGCAAAGAATGAATGTCATCAAATTGTCTCCAAATTTGTACACATTTAATCATATGAATTTAATATGCAAAGTATGTTTGAATTTGTCATCTCAATTTCCTTGAGATTGTGTTATTTGTTCATGGTTCTATTTCAAAGAAATGGTTAAACTAGTTTGAGTAGATAATTGTGATTTTAAGTGTGCAAGGTGGATCTATAAGAAGAATTTGGATGACAACAAGAGTGGATCTGTTGGTGTAAGGAATTAGCAATTTTGAATCCACTTGTTGAAGTCTATTTGCTGATGAAGTTCTCTTTATGATTATATATTTGACTCCATGGCCTAGAATTAGGCACTAATCTATCATTCAGCTAAATGCATTTCATAAACAAATCAATAGTTCAAAATCATTTTAATTCTTGTTATTTGGTTTGGGTTTAGTGTTGAGTTCTACTTCCCAATTGCTGAGTGAGTGTTGAGATACCAAAAATATAGCCAGATTTGAACTTGTCAATACTTTCCTTGGTATATTTTAATTGGGAATTATCTGCTATAAAATGCAATGTCTATGCATAGCTAAATTAAGTCTTTAGGCATTGTGAAGGGAGACCCACTTTGGTCCTACAGAGCTAGAAGTGTAGGATATTTCAGTCTTTGATTGAATCTTGTCATTGGAAAAATCCATCTTTGAGTCTGAGCATTAGAAATTGGCTATTGTATAGGACTCATTTGATATGTTGATTTGGGAAACCAAAAAATTGGTGACTCTATTGGGGAGAACTTTGAATCTCTAGTTGTAGAGTGATAATTCACAAAGTCATATTATTTACTAACCTGGACATTTGGTTCAAATATTGAACAAATTCATACCTTGAGAAGGAACTTGTTGCAGTAAACCTAAAAGTTTCATGATCTATGGTGCTCTGTTGGTGAAAGGAACTCTAAAGGAAATTTATCTCTGAAATAATTTCACACTACTTGAAATTGAGTCCTCTATGAAGAGAGGTAGTGACTCTATTAAAAGAACCTAATAAAGGATACATAAAAGTTATAGATCTACAAAATTTCTAGTTAGGAAGAAGAATTTGCAGTAGCTGCAATATTTCTAGGTATTCTTCACTTTTGGTTTTCAAGAAATTTGTGTGTGAAAACCATATTTGAAAGTTTTAAAAACTTTGGTTCCCTATTGAGTGAATTATCACTAAGAAAGGGAAAGGATAGTAATACTGAGTTTTCATACTTCTGAATTATAATTTACAGCCTATGTATTATGTTGACGAAGTATGCTTGTGTAGACACCTAAATTTGGACACTTAATTTATCCAATTTATCCCCTTTCGTCTAAACATCATGTTATTTGCATTAATTAATTAATATTACTAATATTTAATTAATACCCTTAATTTTGCCAAATCCTTAAGGTATTTAGTTAATAATTAAATACCTTATATCTTTAATCCCCCTTTCATCAAATGAATTAAATAAATATGACATTTATTTAATTCCTCACATGTCACATCACTTTTCCTTAATCTTAATCAACCTCTTAATCTCTTCATTAGGGATGTGCACATGCCTAATCCTTGATTAAGATGTGTCACATCCTCCAACTTTTGCAAATTGGCCTCTAATCCTCATTATCCTCTAATTATCTTCTAATTACTTATTAGTTAAACCTAATTAGTACCTTGGTCAACTCTCCCCATCCCCCAAATAATTTTTAATTCCTTTTATTCATCAAGGCTCCTCTCTTCCCCATGTAGTTTTTAATTCAACTTTATTCTCACCAGAATCTGCGTTTTTCAGTACATCTTACAGAATCTTTGACTTGTCACATCAAAGTCACATGTGGACAAGTGCTTCCCTTTTTGGAACTTATGCGTAGGATTAAAGCGTGTGAATTTTTAGTGCATTTATTCATACAAGATTAACCTCATCTCCCCAGTAATTCCGAGGTACAGATCATACACACATCTGACACGTAAAGCATTCCACCGACTACAGTAAGTAACGTCTTGCCATCTCACATTCCACATGTCAAGATGTGAGGGCTTGTGAGTCTTCAACTCACCATAGCCCTACATCTTGATCTTGGTGGCTCAATCTCAACCATTGAATTATCTAGATAATTCAAAATTCTCTATAAATACCCCTTCTTCTAATGCATTTAGAACACTTAGTCTTTTTTACACCCACATGCTATCATTTTGAGCACTTAATTCACAAGCATTTCCTCTCAGTTAGTTAAGTCATTTTAGCCATTAGCATTACATTCTATCACACATTTCTCATCTTGCATAGCCATCCAAGGAGCACACAAGGATCTTAAACATCAAGGGCCAACTAGGGATTCATCAACATGGAGAAGGTATAAGCACTTGCACAATTTCATCTATTTTTCTTTGTGTTAACAATTCCTTAGTCTAATATTTTGAGGTGTTCCTTATGTTTATTCCCATTTAGTTGTTTTCATCTTTAAAAATAGGATAAACTCAAGGAAGCTACATCTTGTTCTTGAAATATTCCCACTAAATAGATCTTTGGTATAGATGCATTTGAATTATACATTGTGGTATTCTGAGGTCATGGTGAAAGCTAGAAATAGGGTAGTGAATGATCAACTATAGAGTTGATGTTTGAAGTTTGAAAAAGGTGTATCAAAATGCACCAATATATGCATCCTTGTATGGTTCCTGGGGCAACCATGGTTTGCGATCAACCCCAGCCATATTGTCAAAGAAATTTTAGCACTAAAGGAGATAGAGCCCTCAATTTTAGTGGTATTTTGGGTTACCCAAATGTCATACCATCTAAAATTAGAGATAAGATACCAAAATTCAATGTTGATAAGTTTGAATTAGCAAGTAGGCACTTGCAAGAGTTTGTTGATGTGATGGATGACTATGAGGTAGATCCCAAGGATGTGATCATGAGGCTATTTGTTTAGTCTTTAAGAGGAGATGCAAGGGATTGGTTCAAGGATGAAGATCTTATTTACCAACAACCTCTATACATTCCTGGGATTAGTTTAAAGTAGTGTTCATGGATAAATTTGGTGAAAGGGTTGATCCCATTTCAGTGAGAGACAAATTTATGAGAATTGAGAAAGAAAAGGATGAGTTAGTCCCAACTTTCAATCTCAAATTTTCAAAGGCAATAAGGGATATTCCATAAATTCTAAGACCAAATGATGTAGTATGTTTGGTTGTGTACTTAGGTGAATTTGATAAAAAAATGAGTTATGTGCTAAGAGATAAAGGGCCTGGAAAATTGCATCAACCATATCAAATTTCCATGAATATTGAGAACAATCTAAAATATTCGATGACGAAAGGACATAGGGTTGTGAGTGTCGGTTATCCTAGCACACCTCATGCAGATAGAACTCATGGATCAGACAATAGAAATTCTTGTCAAGATGGTAATGCTTCTGGTGTTTTGATTTCTTCTTCATCACAACATGTAGATCATATTGAACTCTAAGTTGAACATCAAAAAAATTTGAGCAATGTTGATCAAACATCTTTTGTTCAAGGATTGTCTAAAATGAAAAGACACAGAGGAGAATCACTAGATGATTTGTTCTCAAGATTTTTGGATGCCTTGTTGTAGGTCCCCATAAATTTCAGACCTGAGGAATCAATGTGCATCGATCGATTTTGTGAAATGTATGATTTTGGTCTAAGTGCCTTGCTGAAGGAGTTGAAGCCTCATAGGTTTGACCAGGTACTTGATTGGATAAATATTGTTGAAGGATCCCAACGTAATTATGCACAAAATGTGATGCCTCAAAATGAAGATAGAAGTTGTCCTATTGAGTGAAATCATAACATGATACACAAAAATGAAAAGAGTATATCAGAAAATAAAGATTCATGTTGTATGGATGAGGATATTGATTGTAATCAACTCACAATCTGCACATATGCATATCTGTACAATAGTGATGAAGATGAAGATACATTGTATGATGACAATATAGATATGCATGAAAGTTCTTGTAATATCTTGGGTGATGAAGAATGAAAAGAGATGCAAGATTTCATTCCATGTCATGTTTTGATCAGTGAAAATAATGCAAGAATTGCTGAAATCTCATCACAATTATGTGATCCATACATTGAAGATAAAAGTTCAAGCACTCACTCTGAAAATTTTGAGCATGGTTCATGTGGTGATGGGTTTTCTTGTGATAAGGATCATAGTGACATCCAAACTGATTGCTCTTCTAATGATTATGAATGCACCTATAAGGATGATCTAGATGTATTTTCTTCACCTAAAGAATGTAATGATATGAATATTTATGAAGTCACTTGTCAACAAGTGAATGATCAAATTACACTTGAGGCATACCTACAATGTAATTCAAGTTTTTCATCAATGGAGCTTGTTAATTGTGTGAATGGCGAAGAATTTGAAGATAAGAATATGTGTGTTCAGTATAATAATCTTGAACATATTGCTAGAAATGATGAATATGTTGATGAATGTTCCTATGTCCTTGTTGCTCATGATTGTTTGTGTGAAGTAGAGATGGAAATTCCAGCTAGTTGATGATGATGTACAAATTGATGAAAGAAGGGGTTCATTATTGGATGACCAAGTTATGCATTGTGATAAACACATGGATCTCAAATTAGCATTATTACCCATTGATAATGTGAAATAATTTGATGAATTTTCAAAGTGTGTTGACATTACAAAACATTTTGATCTATGTGTAGAGCAGCCAAATGATGAAAATGACAATGGGTGTTATGTTAGTCAATATGAAATTGAATATGGCTCCTTATTTGATGATCTTTCTCATCTTCATAGTATGAAAATGGGTATGTTTATTTTGAATGAGGAGTGCATTAGTGTGAAAGAGAATGAAGGTTTTAGCTCTATTGCTAATGAACAAATTTCATATAACAGTGAGTCTATAGTACATAGGTCAATATGCTTGTCAGCTGAAAGTGCATATGAGGTTGCTAGTACACATGAAACTATTTTTGTTGAACCTATTAGTCCTGAAAGTGATAGCATTCAAAATGATTCAGGTATTCATATTGACATTGTGGAGAGTAATATTGAACATGTTATGAAAAATCAATGTGAAATTTTTGGCTCAGGGTTAAATTCTGAATTGTCTGAATCTTTATTTGAAATATTCTATATGGAACTGCACAATGGTCTAAAGAATGAATTTGACATCATTTGTGAACTTGGGATGGAAAAAAATGTTTATGCATTGGAGGTTTTCTCTGAATACCCTGATTTGAATGAAAATGAAGGTATTGTGGGTGTTGATAAATTCAATTTTTAGAACCTTGAAGAATGTAATAATGTGCTTGGGTTGTGTTGTTGGGATGATAATAAACTGGCCTATGATGTAACTCAGTTTAAGGAGTTATAAATGTGTGAGAATTATTTTCTCAACACTCGGGAGGATTGCACATTGTTTTTGAGGCATGACATCTTCTCTAAGCATGATCAGTATGAGGGGGTTAGTAAATGTGTCTTCATGTGGTCTTGATCACTATCCTCAAATGTTGCCACTTGATACAAAATCAGAAAATGAAGAGATTGGTAGTGATATGGTCTATGTTATCTAGTTTCCATGTGACAATGAAGCCAAACAAAGAGAAAGTTTCCACTTGTACAAAGGTAGCTTGCCACTAGTGCTTGTAGACATACAGTCACTCATGTTGTTGTGGTGTGATCTAGAGGAAAGCATGGGTTGAGGGAGATCAGATCATTTGATAGATTGGTTTTTGAAAGGGGTAATAATTGACTCCCCTTTTTTCATTTGGTGGCCTGGGGTCATCAAATAAGGTAAAAAAGGAGATTGAATAAATGAGCAGTTTTAGAGCGCCCAATGGACTCGACATTTGTTCTACTCCCTAGAGATATGAATTATTGTTGTGCCCATAGGGGGAATACATCCCCAATCAAAGCCATTGATGGAACCTTTAAATTTTGCAAAATTTGAAGTGCCCATGTTGAAAATTTTCCTTTGCACACTCAAAAGTGCACCTGAAAAATCTGCCCAAGTGACCTACTTTGGAGGGTCATAATTTAGATCTAGTCAAATTTCATGCCAAACACCTTGGTGGACATATTTAATTGATATATGTGAAAATTTATGTCAGTTTTTAACTTCCCGTGATAAGTTTTGACTGGGTTTGGAAAAAGAAAGCTGGAGGCTTCTAGGATTGTTTTGTTGTTTGCAAACTCTTTGTCTTGCAAAGTGGCCTCCTATTCGAGATAATATTTCATTCCTTGATGATCTTCATGATGAAAGGATTGTTCCCTGCATTCCCCTCATAGTCATATCCTCCCTAGTTTGATTTTACAGCCTCATGATCAGATTTGATATTTTTTTGAGATTAAAAGCAAATGCAGTTTGTTCTAATTTTACACTTGCATTTTCATAAATTATTTCAAGGAGGTCAACTTTGACCTTCAATTTCTCGTGATGAATGATGATTGAAGGAAAGCCATCTTTCACACATGCTCATGGACCTAAATGAGCTAATGTCTCCAGTGGCAGCTTCCTAGAAGGTGATTTGATATTTTTCGAAGTGGTGACTTAGTGAGCACTAATTGGTTTTAAACAAGATGCAGTTGCAGAAAAGTCTGAGTGAGCAACTTTGGAATTTAATATCTTGCACCACAAGATCTTTTGAAGAACCATTTTTTTCACTATATTTTTTGTTCAAGTTTCTGCATTCTTTTTCATTTTTGTAGATTCACGAGGTTGTTTATCCAATTTTCTGGAGCGATTCCAGAGCCCACCTCACCAGTTTTAACCACTATGCAAATATGCTAGAAAGTAGATTTTAGTGACAACCCAATTCAATTTTCCATGTTAGATTCTTTTAGAAGCAGTGTTAGGTCAATTGAGCATAAACACTTGTTTCAAAATGTTTTTTTTTTAGTCAGGCCCATAAGGGGACCTGACGTGTGTCACATAATTTGAGGACAACTTACTAGTCAAGAGAGCAGCCCAAAACATCAGGTATCCACTACTTGTTCTCAAAAGTATTCAAAGGATTATTTTGTTGTGTTAGATCCAGATTTGTCAAAAAATTCATTATCTACATTCTTATCTAATCCCTTGGAACAATTGAATGCATCTTATCCTACAAGCACTAAAGAGAGTAAAGGTCAAGGCAATGGTACAAAAGGAATTGATGAAATCAATGCCTTTGATGGATATCCACCAACAGGGCATGTGGCCTTTTCTCCAATGAATAAATCCATAGTAGCTAGGAGTCCATTGAGAACAAGTCATAGCAATAGATGAAAACTCTACTTATGTTACAAATCTAGGCACAGGAGGACTATCTCCTTTCAAGAAGTTTGAAAAGGGCACAAATGCTATAATTGAAAAATTAGTTATTATGGATGAAATTAGACTTAGAACGAAGCCTAGAATGCCTCCACCATGTTCAAGGAAACCTCCTTCATTTATTATCAAACAGAGCCCTTCAAAGAAAATGTTAGATTCAAACATTATAGTAAATTTAAACATATTTACTACACATTGGCTTCAAAATGGTAAAGCATCTAAATGTTTGACTAGTTAATAAAAAAATTGAAGAATTCACATTTGTTGGGTCTCAAGTTCAACTTGCAGGAGATAAATCTTCACTTTTGATGGATGAGATTGTGGAAAGTAGTTCTACTATTATGAAGGAATCTACAGACAAAACGGTAGATAAAGATAAGGGCCAGGGGACAAAGGACATTGAAAATAGTTTGCAATCTAAGAATGTATGGTATAATAATGTCCTACGCACCATGTTTACCTAAGTTAAGAAACATCAAAATTGGATGAGAATTGAGAGGGAGTAGAAGCATACAAGTTTCCCTAGTTATGGTACAAAATTCAAGAGTGGAGCTCTCTACATTATATAGATTTTATTTGAAGAAGCTATATCTAATGTTGCATGGGGAATGAACATGAAGAAAAAAATTGATGAATGGCTCATAGCTGGCTGCACAAAGTCACTAGTTGAAAAGGATTTAGCAAATATCAGGGACATCCATCAAAGAACAAAGAATGGAGGAGTTTGGTTGGGAGTCTCTTTGTAGTGAGGGGAAGGATCCAAAGAACTTGCATCACATTTTGAGGAGAGGAAAAAACATGGCAGCCAGCTTGAAAGGGCATATGAAATAGTTTGGAAAATCTTCAAGTAATGCGGTTTAATGGAACACCACAATTGCAACATCTATTTGTTGAAAAAACCTCAGAGATTTTCAAGCAAACGCAGTTAGAAGGTGTGCAGTGAAATTTCACAACTTGTATCATCGTTGTCCTTGCTCATATAGAAGGAGGTATCCAAGGGGCAAGGCAACCATTGTCAATACTATGGGGGGGTCGATTTGAATGTTGTAGGGGAAGTTTTTTTGCAAATGTGAGAAATTACTATAGGAAACACCTTTTTCCAAATGCCTATGTGCAGTTGAATCTAGCAGATTTTCACTTTGTGAAGGAGAGCTTGCACTTGTAGTTAAAATGTATCAAAATTGTTTGATTCTATGTCACCATGATCAATGAGCAACTGTAGAGCGAATGAGAGATAGATTTAGGGTAGAAAAGATGGATTGACGACTTGGAGTGAAGGGGTTGATGTGGCAAAATCACAATGCTACCCCGCTAACCCCGCTCGAAGGTGGATGGCATTTGCAAAGATGCCACAGGGTGTGCGGGGTTGAGAGGAGAACCCAATGTGGGCCCAATAAAAAATTTAAAATACATTGCTTAAATGTTAGCTTAGTGGTAGGTTTAAAGTTTCATTGAAGTCCGATGATGAAATTATTTAAAAGCATTCATTTATATTAAAAAGCAAACATTTTATAATATAAAATTTTAACTAAATGGTGCAAAGTAAAAGGAGGCATAGGTTAAAGTTTTATTTTGTCTGGAGGAGTGAATTAAATATTCACTGTACAAGAAAAAGTCTTCTTTGCTATTTGGAAGTAAATATAAAGGGTATGGGTGAATTTAAGCCGACATTTTAAAAATAATTTCTTTAATATCAATGGGGAAAATATTTCAAATGAAATATTTGAAATATTTTGAGCACAATAGAATATAAGAAAAGTTAAATGTATCTATTATGAAGTTAAAAATTTTATTTGTTGCAAGATAAAAATGGCATGAGAAAATCATTTTGTAGCCAGATGGAAATGAATCAATGCCTCATTATTAAAGTTAGAAAACTTTAATTGCTGGATGTGAATATTTATAGTGTAGCATAATAAAAGGGAAAAAATAAAAGGATTTCACAGGAGAGCAATATTTTTTTTATTTGCAAGGTAAAAATGAAGGAGGTGGAATCTTTTACAAGCACAAGTATTTTCAGTTGCAGAAGGACAAGGGCAGTGTAAAATTTTTGCAAAGGAGCATATATTTTCTCAACTACAGGGTAAATGGAGGTGAAGATTTTTCACGAAAAGGTGAATTTTCTGTTGAAGAATCAAGGTGAAGGCAAGAAAAATGTAGATGCATAGTTGTTATTGGAAAGGCAGAGAGAATAGAGAGGCTTTTCCCAATTTCTTGTTGCTAATAAACTGAGGATGAAGCTTTCGGGTGTCTTCAACAGATTAATTTTAGGGCTCTTCTTTCTTCTATATATTCTATTCTTTTCTCATTATAAAGGGTTCTGAATTTCTGTATGGGTTGGGTAGATAGAGAAATGATGATTTTGAGTCATGAATTGGATGTGTGATTGTAATGTTTCAATTTCTTGAATAAATATCAATAAGTTTTTGCAAGAAAAGCATGAATGTCATCAAATTGTCTCTAGATTTGTACACATATAATCATATGAATTTAATATACAAATGTATGTTTGAATTTTTCATCTCAATTTCCTTGAGATTGTGTTATTTGTTCATGATTCTATTTCAAAGAAATGGTTAAACTAGTTTGAGTAGATAATTGTGATTTTATGTGTGAAAGGTGGATCTATAAGAAGAATTTGGATGACAACAGGAGTGGATCTGTAATTGCTGTAAGGAATTAGCAGTTCTTAATCCACTAGTTTGATGTCTATTTGCTGATGAAGTTATCTTTATGATTATTTATTTGACTCCATGGACCAGGATTAGGCATTGATTTGTCATTCAGCTAAATGCATTTCTAAAACAAATCAATAATTCAAAATAATTTTAATTCCTATTTTTTGGTTTGGGTTTAGTGTTGAGTTCTACTTCCTAATTGCTGAGTGAGTGTTGAGATACCAAAAATATAGCCATATTTGAAGTTTTCAATACCTTCCTTGGTATATTTTAATTGGGAATTATTTTCTATAAAATGCAATGTTTGTGCATAGTTGAATTAAGTCTTTAGGCATTGTGAAGGGAGACCCACCTTGGTTCTGCAGAGCTAGAAGTGTAGGAGATTTCTATCTTTGACTGAATCTTGTCATTGGAAAAATCCATCTTTGGGTCTGAGCATTAGAAATTGGCTACTCTATAAGACTCATTTGATTTGTTGATTTGGGAAACCAACAGTGCTAATTTTGATTCATCTATTTTTGTTGTGGAGAATCTAAGAAATTTGATTAATTCTTTGAAGGTCTACATCTCCAGATTGGAAATGAATGCTAGAATTAGGTTTGTTAAAGAAAATTTGGAAGATATCAAGGAAAAATGTGCAAATGTACATAGTCTAGTGTACAATTTTGTGAGGAAGAGGTAGAAGAACTGCTTTCTTTTTTCCTAAATTGATCTGGCAATACACTAAACATAAGAGATGAGGTGAGGAGAAATGAAACCCAGATGGCAACTTAGACAGTACATACAGATTGGTAGAATATAGAGACAATCAGAGGTGGTCCTACATTGTGCAACTTTAGAATAAATTATTTTCCTTGTAGGACCAAAGAACATAAGTTATTAAGACATTTGTGGCACTCAAAGACATGATTAAACTCAGACATGTTCCTGTTTCTAGTGCTCTTGACAGTATTGGTCAATTATTAGAGATAAATCTTAATCCCAATACTATAGCAAATGGTATAGAGTCCTTAACTAAGCTTGAACTATTTCACAAGACTCTTATTACAAGTGCAAAAGGATTATGGGAAGAAGGAAAAGTGTCATGGAAGGTCATCCTGGAGAGTCACAAAGGTTCTTCTTCTTCAAGTTGATTCAACTTTTGTGTTCATATCTTTTTGGTTATATTTTGATGCATATATACATATATACTAGACCCAATAATTTTCCATTAATGTCAAGGGGGAGAGATAGAGGTTGGCAGAGATTTTTTTTTTTGAGAAGAATAGTTTTGTTAGGGGGAGTATTTAGTTTTGTCATACATATTGAATTTTTTTTTTTGACATGCATGTTTCCATCAATTCCAAAGGGTGAGATTGTTGGAAATATGGATCCTTGTAACATGAGCATGAAGTGTGGATGGTTTGTGTTGGTTGTTTTTGTGTTGTCATTGATGTCAACATAGTGACAAATATATGGGAAGATTACTTGGTTTACCAGGAGATGTTCTCTGTCACTAATGTTCTTTTGTGATGAGCCAGTGTGCTGGTATTTAAGTCTGGAATTCACCACAAGAATAGATATGAATCTAATCTCTTAACCATGTTATCATGTCTCATTCAAATAGCTATATATCCTAGATCTTGAGAATTTTTGGGTTGTGAGCAGAAATTTATCTTTGATATAGTTCAAATCTGTATTCTATTGTTGTTCCTTTCTTAGCATATCAGTTTGGGATACTTTGCATTTTCTTAAGGAGAACATTTTAATGCTACGGTTTTAATGGTAGTATCTTTGATGATAGTATGATGATAATTTGATGTGGTATCATATCTAGAAGGTGTTTTCTTTAAGGATTGTATGTTGGTTTGGAGATTTTGTGAATTAATGATCACGGGGAGCATCCTTGGTTCTTAGCAATCTTACATCAACCAAAATATTTTCTTTCAGTTTTGTTCTTACTCAGTTCAAGTTGGTGGATTCATCATCTTTGCTCACCAGACCCTGTGGATCTTGGATTACATCATCTACATGTTCATTTTCCTTGATCCAATATTTGAGCACGATTGGATCCTTTTCCGGAAAGTTATCGCTTCTAGAATCTCTTCGTAGTTTCTTGAATTGGCACTAGAATAATTTCAAAAAATTTGGCCTGTTCGATCGTTGCGGATTGTCCCCATGACTTGTGGATCTTAATAGAAGCGTGATTTTAAATGTTCCTAAGGTATTTAACCTTCATTATAGGTCCACACTTCACCCTATGCATTCATCGAGGAGTAATTCAAATTTGAGGCTAACTTGTTCATGCACATGTTACATTTTCTTTCCTTGGTTAATGTAATGATCTCTGGTCAACGTAGATGTTTCCAGAGTTGCAGATATGATATAAATCTTGTAATAGACCCTTAGAATGGCAGAATGTGATCCAGAAGAATATAAGATTTTGATATGTAATGTTTTTGGTTTGTATAGGATCATGTTAGAGTGTTGTATATTTTATCTAGCCTGTGAGCTGAATCTATAAGCCCAAATGTTGTCGGGCAAATGTAACTAAGATTTATGTTAATGCGAATTTTTTAATCTACATTTTCCT
>VDFB02373365.1:305318136-305406169 GCA_007258455.2 Sequoia sempervirens | reverse complement strand
GATCTTAGCATGTTCTAGACAATATTGGTTCTCAAATTTTTGAATCATTTCCAATAACATTATGAAATTTTCCTCTGAATGCGCAAAATTGTGTAACCTGCACCAGTCTTGCAACAAAAAATGTTTTAGTGAAATTTTAATTTTATCACTCTTCTGAGCTTCTATAACAATATTCTTCCAAAATTTATCATAATGACTATTTTCTTCTTTAGAAGAATCACAATTTGATTCAATTAAAGCATCGGTTCTAGGAGTTATTTGATTATTCTCTTCAGCATTGCATGTGAATACTTCTTCTATTTTAACTCCTTAGCTTCAGATTTTATAAACCCCTAGTTCTACATCAATATATAGAATTTCATTTTTCTGATTGTAATCAGTGATCATATATTTCATACATGGTTCTCTCTCAATTTTGATTTGATTAGGAACTCCTTTCCATGGTAACCACATATGTGAGAAATCCATGGCCATGTATCCATTTAAAGTCTTTGACCAATCCCTACTCAATAACATACCATAAGTATCAGGTATCAATGACTAAATGTCTATATAATATTGAATTCTGGGATCCGACACTAGTTGCATATGAATATTGGTTAACTCTCCAACTACATTTACTTTAGTTTTTTCAAGTTGAGTAAATTTATTTAAATAAATTGCTGGAGTTAACCCTAGTGTTTGACATATGGACAAAGGCATCACATTAGTAGACGCTCCAGAGTCTACTAGACAATTATGAAAATTTTTACCAAATATTCTCAGTGTGAGTAAGAATGGCAGGGATTCTAATTTTCCTTTGTAAAAGGATACTTGTGCATCCGCCATAGGAACAATGTTATTATCTTTTTCCTTCATGAAATTATCTTTCACCTAAGATTCTCTAAATTTTCTTTCCTTTGGAAGATCTTCTAAAGTATTCAAGAAAGCTTTCTTGATCACAAGTGTCTCGAGAAATTATGATAAAGAAAGGCTGATTTTTACCTTTTTGATTTCTTCCACTAAATAATTAGTCAAATTGTTTTGATAAGTGGAATATACCTTTTCATTTTGTGAAATATTTGATAAATTATACTAAGAGGTCACCTTAGGTAACCTTGGAGTATTGCTTGATTTATCATCTAGTGGAGTGTTAAAGTTGTTAGGTGGAATTGACATGGTCAACAACCCATTGAATTTATTTCCACCATTTGTGTTACTTCTTAGGTTATAACTATGTCCCTTCTGATATTGTTAAAAAGCATGTATTTTGTCAACTTCATCTTGAGGTTCATTTTCATCTTGATAAGGAAACATATATGTTTCTAAAGTCATGGCTGAATTGTCTCCTTCATATTCATGAGTACAACTCTTGACAATAGCAGGTGGCTCAACACATTCGTAACTTTCAAGGACTAAAGAAAAATCATATCCTACTGGAACTAATTCATTTCCCTTAGGAGGATGAGAGTCACACTGTTCATTGTAGTGTGTAGCAGCTAGAAAAATATCTAAAGTGGTTTTAAACTGTGGACAATCCACTTCAAAATAAACATTTGTATTATAAATTCTACACCAATTATTCATTTCAAGGTAAGCTAAATTCACCTTTGACATGGATCTATCATTAGAAGGATTAGTTTTATCTAAAGGTGTGAATATTCCTCTATTATTCAATCGTGTGTTCCAAGGTCTAGGTGGTCTAGGAGCGTTGTAAGCTCGACTTCATGAATTCTGATTGTTATTTTGAAAATAAAAGTTTTAAATCCTTAATTGTGTAACCTCTGTGGTTAACCTTTTGAGTTGAGCTGTGATTTCTCTAATTTCTTCCTCATCATCTAGAATTTTAACATTTTGACTCTCTTGAGTTTGTGAGAAGAAAGAATTTCCATTAGGATGTAGCTCTATGATAGTTGGACCAAGGTGAGGAACTAAAGCTTGATTATTTCCTGGTTGAAAGAAAGTGTTATGAGGAAATGTCCCATTCTGGACCACTAAAGAAAAAACATTAGAAGTCATTGGATGATTTAAAGGGACTCCATTCACACTCGGGACATGATAATTATTCAATCCATTTTTTCCATTTGCAGATGATCCACTTCTGAGGTGTTTCATTTCTAAATTTACACTTATGGCTTCAACATAGGCTTCTGGTAAAGTAGTGGGAAGATTTTCCCTTCACTTCACAAACATAGTAGTTAAAGGATCTACTACCGTATAATAAACTGCAATGGCAGACAAATTATCCATTACATAAGGTGCTTGTAACCTAGAATAAGCCTTCTCGAACCTATCATTAAAAGTAGTTAAAGGTTCTCCATCGAACCTCTTGATTTGAGAAAATTGATGATATAACAAGGTAGGATCAACTGGTGTTCTAAATCTAGCCAAAAATTGACTTTCCATATCTTGCCATGATCTAACTGAGTTATGAGGTAGGTTAATATACCATTGGTAAACTTCATCACTTAAGGTATACAAAAACAATCTACACACAACGTCTTCGTGTTGAATCCTTGCTCTAAAACATGTATCCTTAAAGATACTGATCATATGTTCTTCCAAGTATTTGTGAAGATAATACTTAGGACACAACTTGTCAGGATTTTTTGGGAGATCATTGTACATGGAAAATTGGATTAGTGACTCTATGTTAAAGAAAGCCATCACTATGGAAAGCGGTGGTGGTATAGCAGTAGTTGGATTTTACGAATTTACACTTACACTTCTAGAATTTTGAGGTCTAGATGACGTTTGACCACTAAGTTTGACTAAAGTCACATGAGGATCACTAGACTGAGATCTAGTGACTCTTCAGAAATCTAGTTTCAAACCTAATGAAACCA
The DNA here is from genome assembly GCA_007258455.2 of Sequoia sempervirens. Lineage (NCBI taxonomy): Eukaryota > Viridiplantae > Streptophyta > Pinopsida > Cupressales > Cupressaceae > Sequoia > Sequoia sempervirens. Next base: position 305,403,344 of record VDFB02373365.1, on the reverse strand, counting down.
AAAGAACAACGAAGAGGTCCTCTTTCTTGTGCTATTTCTTGTTGATGACAATGTTAGTCGCAACAATAGCCCAGATAAAATCCTCACAGAAAATTGTGAAGAACCTATCTTTACTTGAAAGACTGAACCAAGGCAACCTAAAAGTCTGAGTAATAGGGAAAGGTTGACTTAGCTTAATCCCAAGGCTTCGATAGTCAGATCTTGACCATACAAGGTTCGCTTTAGGGTATGATGTGATATTATTGTTAATCTCAAGGGGTCTATTGTTATCTTTGGTTTCTTTAAGAATCATAAGCATCAGATAAAAGCTTTTCAGTTTGAACATTAAACAAATTCATGAAATCAACAAATTTGTAATAATATTTCATGAATATCAAACAATTTTGCTTTCACTTAAGTAGATTTAGCTTTAAACATTCAACAATTTCATAGAAACAAAATATTTTCAATAATATTTCCATTCATTCATCTCTTTATGAGAACATTTTCAAAAATTTAACATCTAATCTAAAATAAAGCATCAAAATACTAAAAAATAAAATTTCTCTTGGGTGTTCTCCACACATGCCCCAAGATTTAATCAAATCAAAGAAAAACACTCTATAATTCACCATATTGTTTCATAGCTAGGCATAAAATGATGTGAGCTTTTAAAGAAGGGGGTTTAGTTTGGACACCAAGTAGGTTTTGTATGCACCCTTAAATGATGCAACACACAGTCTTCTTTGGCTGAACTAACAAACTAGCTACAAAAGATACATGAGATAGGTAGCTATCAAATTGGCTTTGATATTGATTAAGTTCTATATGCATACAAGTTTTTAATCTGGAAGGATTTAGAAAATAGGAAAACATAACAAAAATTAAAGAAGTTTTGGCTCTTCCAACATCCACAAATTCTGAACTTAAAATAAAAGTAAAACAATAAATGACCTTTTTATAGGAACAAGGCCTCAAGAGTTTAAACTTAAAGTCTATCAAGAGAATCAAAAACAAAAAGTCAAAATGTAGCATCTGGCATATGCCAGTTGTAATTAGAATCTTCCAAACAAAGTCAAATCTTTGAATCCTTCAACAACAAAACCTTCAACTCCAAACTTTGGTACACAACACTCCGCACAAAACAGGGCTATCAAAATTCCTTTGAATATCAGATGGGAAACTTCCACCAGAACCTGGAACAACTTACAAAACTAACTTCAACAATATATCTTTGTGACTCTTTCGATATCCGATATTAGGTACTTTCTTATATCATCTCAACTTTTGGGTCTGGGGACCTCTTCAACTGATATTCCCATAAATCATTTAATATTTGATGCATGTGCTCCTTTGAGATTCCTTGAACTGCCTTCCAACAATACTTGAGCTTGGTGTAGTCTTCTGATATCTGGAGGATATTTGCATTCCTCTACATTTTCTTTGTTTCATACCTGACTATAATGTTTCTGCAGTGTGTGATCTCATTAATAACCTCCCAAGTTAACAAATGAACAGGGTCTTTATTTATTCTTTCAATTCATTCCTTAAAAGCTTTTACTTCTTTACCCTCCTGTCCTAGTTTCTGGGGATCACAATCTTGCCGTGCTAACACCTCAATGAAATCTTGATCTTTATCAATCAATTTACTGCACGTCTTGGTGACCTTTTCAAATCCTTCTATACATTGTATCAAAGTGTCACCTTCCCAACTTAACTATTTATTCCATTTTTCACATATTGGAACTTCTTGTTCTGAAATTATCTTTTCTCTTATCAATTCTTGGACATTTTTTTGAATGAGAATTTCTACATTTCGCCTCTTAGCATCAACTTGTTCTTGGTGAAATCTATATTCTCCTTCCAATATTCTATATTTTTCAAACCAACGGTGTGCTTCCTTGTACTTCCCAATTGCATCTATAATGAGTTCTTCTCCTTGCCTTACCCAATATTCAATCCATTATTCAAATACATTCATCTTGTGGTGAATTGTTGCGATGACATCCACCTGCTCCTGTGATATGAGTACTGGGTTATGAGGCAATTCTGTCTATGCTTGATTAGATTGGGTTAATGATTTTACAAAATTCTCTAGGCTAGCAATCCATTATTTCAACTCTCTTTTCTTCTATTTACTTTTCTATACCCTGGCAACAATTGTATCCAAATTCATCTCCATTTTTTCTAATTCTTGTGTCCAGGATGAGTGTCCAACATTGATACTTGTTATTCTATACTCCTTAGGTGTTATTTCATGTCTATTTTTTTCTACTACTAGAGTAGCTATATGGAGTGTTCTGCCTCCATTTTCATTCTTTTGCATGACATGTTTCATTTTAACTCTTTGCCTAGGCTTAGGAGTCTCAACTTCTTGCATTAAACTTTTAAAATCTAGAGGTACCAATTCCACTTCCAATGGGGAAGCTAATTCTCTAATTAACCAATTAGGTGCATCTTCATTGTGCTCTACCTTTGTAACACTTCTCTATTCCTAATTTTTGGTATAATTAGGAACTTCTTCTCTTACATCTTCAACTTTATCTGTTACATCCTTTGAAATCAAAACATCTTCAATATTCTCTGGCATAGATTCTAGATTACCGAGATTCAACACTGTCTCTTTGGTTCCAAGACTTGTATTTTCCTATCTAGCCAGGTGTATAGTATCAGTTCCTAGGACATCACCTTCTTCATATCCTGTCACATCAAGATTCTCTTCATTTCTAACCCTATCACCTGGATTTTGTGAAGGTTCTTTATTTTCAATCTCAACCTGGTCCTCCTTTGACTTCTTAGAAACTTGCAGTTGCTCAATATCATTTTGATCATTCCCCAGTGAAGGATGGGAATAAAAGGTATCTTCAATAACAATATCATCAGTAGGAATCTATCCTGTAGTCTCCCCTATTTCCATTTCAAGAACTTTAGGGTTCCCTGCTTCTGAAGAGAGTGTTCCTCTTATGAATTATTCTTCTTCAACATTTATAGGAATTGACCTTGTATCTAGAATCTCTTCCACCATTGGCTGTACCATGGGTTTATCTTTAGATTTCTTTTCTTTTAATCATTCCTACATGGCACCTAATTTTTCCATCCATTCTTTAATTTGATCTTCATCTAGCTCAAAAACTCATCTAAAACCATAAGTGTTTTTCCTAGTGTCTATTTTACAGTAGCCATATTAACTGAAGGGGGATAAGTGAATAATGCTGCAGCTCTCTGAGATGCAAACCTTGTCTATGTACCAATATTTTCTATCATCCCTACCTCTTCATTAGTCATAGGCTTGGTCTTTGGATTTTTTGTGGAAGAAGATGTCACTTTTGACTTTACTCTTGTTCAAACCTTACCTGGTTCAGTCCATTTATGTTGACCAATTAGTTTTAATGAAACTCCTTGGCTTGGAGCCTCACGGGTTCTTTCTTCAATATATATAGTAGCAGCTGCTTTACTAGCTTTTCTCTTTTTCTTAGTAGGTTCCCAATGCTCAGAATCATTTTATTCTCTTTGTTTCTTTCTTGTATCTTGTGATTATGAGGGCCTTATTCCTACTTTTCTTAAAGCTTTACAAAAATCATATATCTAATGTTGAGTCTACAATAAAACTGGCTCAGAGAATTCATCAATAGATGTTATTTCTTTACTTTCATAATTTGGATCTGGAATAGGTTCATCATAGACCCTGGTTTCATTATAAGCCCGATTCAACACTTCACCATCATCTTCCTCCAATTGATCCAAAATATTATGAATTTTGAGAATTTGTGCAGATTGTAATGACAACCTTTCATATTTTCTTTTCCTTACTTTATGCTCATCATCATAATTGATCCAATATTCTTCTAAATGCTAAACATGAGCATGATAACTAGCTATATTCTTGGCAATATTCCCTTTTGGGTCATAATTATTTCTTCAAAGTGGAAAGTACTCTAAATTATACATCTTCAACTCATCTTCACATAGACTAGCTACTCTAATTGCATTACATTTGTAGTTCCCTATTACAATAGGAAATTTAAGAGAACTTTCTTATGAGCTGCACTATAAAGAGCTTGGGACGGCTTCAACTATCTTACCAATTCCAATAACACTATTTTATCTATAGGGTACTTGGGCAACATGAAAGGATATCCTTCAAACCTTTCTACCCTAATGTAGGCGAAAGTGGGAAATTGAATGTACTAGCCTCCAACCTATCCAACATCACTTTGTGCTTCCAAAGACAATATTTTGGCTTTGTTTCCTTCCATTATTCTAACCAACTTCATGGAAAAAACATCATTAACTCTCTGATAATCTTCCATATATTCATGAATAGTAATTTGAGGTAAATGAGCATATATTAGATTGTTTCCTACTTCTCTACCCAAAGTACCAATTCTTTTCAACCCTTGCTTATTTGTCCTTAAGGTGCAAGAGTAGATCATGTATGAAGATATAGAAAAACATCTTTGACTTTGGAAATGCCTTTATCTGATCATGCAATCTATCGCTAATAAATCCTCCCCAATGCATTGGCACAAGGCCTTTAATTTATCTATGATTACAAACATCCATGGTTCAAATTTATTGACATCTCACATTCTAGCTCTCCTGCTTAGCATATTTATAATATATTATTCGGGTTGAACATAGACCTTAGAATTGGCTTCGTCTACTTTGTAATTTCCTCCTGGAACCATTGGGTACTCACAATTTTCCTATTATGTTCTTTGACACTTAGGAAAGTCTTAGTTTTTTCCCTCATATCTATAGGGTTTATCTGAGTACATGTAGTAAGCCCAAATGTATATATATTTCCTTTCTTGGAGAGATTTGCATAAGTTCTTCCCTCCTTCTCAACGATTCTTTTGTCTGGGTTGTAGTAGTTTAAACATTCCATAACCAATTCAGGGGCCTCCATTACTGCTAGAAACCCTCCTGCTAAAAGTAACCCACTTGCTATAAAATTCCTTGTACATTGAGAAGCATTTTCTTGCCATGCTCATGTGAGGAATTCAACATTAGAGGACCATGCCATATGAGTATCATTAGCTATCTAGCTTGCAAAGTACAATATTTGAATTCATCTTCTAATCTTGATTCAAAAGTACTCATTTTTGCCGGCGTATTCTGCATTTTCAAATATGTGCCTTGTGTTTGAGTTAGGGTTAGATTTAACCAATTATCTTTAATAATTCATAAAAAATTCAATTCACCATTCAGTTAAATTTACATCAAAATAATCAACATTTCAGTTATTAAGGAGAATACCATTTTCTCAAGATTTTCATGTGTAAAAAATGATTAACATAATTTCTATTATTTGAGACATACTTGGTTTTTGTAATGACAATCTTTTCAAAATGCAATCTTGAAACCCTTGGTAGATGTGTTCTTAGTTTCTCAAAATTTACCTTTCCTTGTGCACCACAATATCAATCTCATTCATTCAATGTTGTTTGCAAATTTGCAGTATGTTGCAAAGTAGAGTGTTATAAAAGTGACTGCATGCTCGAGGTGGTGCCAAGTATGTGTGTGTAGTTCACCACCTTCATTAATTACCAATTACAATGCATTAATTTCTTGAATAAAGGTGCAATCATGGAAGATTAGGGTTCAAATTATGAACATCTTGGCTTTGGCGTTGGCTCACTATTAGAGGAAAAGATGACACAAAAAGCTTACATGGCACTCTTGTGTCACTTTAATTTTTATGAGGCAAAGGCCTTTAAGATATATGATCATTTACAATCATCGAGATTGACAACCTTCGATACCAAACCTTGGAAAGATTACCAAGAACCGAGACACTTACCTTCAAGATTTGTGAAAACCAAGAGCAGAGAGAGAAACCAAGAATTGAGTTCAAGGGATATTAAAAGTGATTCAAACATTTCATAAAAGAACCTTTGATTTCTGACCTCTGGCTAAAAAAGAAAAGCAACCATTAGAATAATTGATGTAGGAAATCATGACCACCAGGATTGAAAACCTTCGGGTGACAAATTTCTTGGCGGGACTAGGACCAATCAAAGATACAACATCCTTGGCACAACCACAACAACTTCAGGATTCTGGTTTCTAGTAAATTGATAAAACTTTGTGAAAAGGATCGAGACACCGAATCTGGGAAAGAAAAAGGACTTAAGAAAAGACCAGCAAATTGAAATGAAACTTGTAATTTTACCAACCCCCCCAAAACAACAACAAAGCTAGTGAAAGCGAGAAGAAAGAAAAAAAAGAAAGGGGGTCCACATTTTTCCAAGGAGCAAAATGGGGCATGTTGTGAGACCACACAAAAATGCCCTGACACCTATCTTGACACATGCCCTGGCACCTGTCCTGGCACCTATGCTAGCACCTACCTTGGCACTTGTCCAAGACTATGAACCTGTCCTCATCCCCTACCTCCTCAACCTCCTCTGCCTATGCCACCCCTACCTCCTGCATCTACCCTTGCTAGATCTGTAATTCTAGCAGGCTTGTGCTGAGCAAACCATGCATTATATCTTGCGGTAGTACCAAGATCATTGGGCCCACCTACATAAATCCACAACACTGGAACCAACTATTTGAAGTCATCAATTGTATTTTGTGGGACTATCTATGGCCCCCAATTGATGATCTCTCTATAGGTCCATGTATAGATAGCCCTGTACCTATTTGTTGGAGCATCCTGTTGCTCCCCAAACTGGCGAGCAACATAGTCTAGAAGATATCTCTCAATAATGTGGATAGATTGATCCATAAGAAAATAGGTTTGTCTATAGTATACTGAGTGAATGGTGTCATTGTTCCAGGCTTGTGCTTGCAACTACAACCTCCATATGAACTGAGTCATGTCATCAATGACTAGTTGCTAATATGCTATATCTATTATGCCTATATGATGAAGAGTAGTCATACTGTCATACCAATATGATAATGGATTTTCTTCCTCTATAGCCTTGAATGCTACAAATGTTCTGAGCAACACTATATGCTCCCAGGTCCATATGTGAAGTAAATTCACTACTACTGATATGCTAGCTTTGTCTCTATACACCACCTGGTCCATATCATGATACAAAGTGACCAATATACAAGGACGCTAGGCATAAATATAGATGTCCTCCATAATCCTCTAAAGCATGATGCCCATCCTGGGCTAAATAACCATGACCTCCTATCTGAACTAGGACTCCCATGATGAGCCTCACAATAACCAAAATGAGATCCTTGGATCCACCAATGAAGCGTCACAAGTCAATCTAACCCCCTTCTATCCAAAGATCCTCAACTCCTAATATGTCAAACATGGCATCAAGGATGCAGTCTACATCATAAATGATCCGATCACCATGGATCGATACCCTTAGTATGCTCTAGACATCCTCTAAGGTCACTATTGCCTCGCCTATCAGAAGGTGGAATGAAGAGGTCTCTAAATGCCAATGCTCTACTAATGCAATCATCAAAGCTAAATGCATCCTGATCTTTGGCATGAACACGAGGTGATAAAGTCCAACCGCTCCCAAGAACATAACATCAAACTCACCTAATTTGGTGAGTTGCTCTAAAATATATGGCCTCCTCTCTTGTGAAATTAGAGGATGGAAGACCTCCTGTGCACGTAATGCATATAATGTCAATTTGCTAAAAAATGAAAAAAGATCTAAGGAAGAATCCCTAAAATGTAAAAGTGAGCCTTTATGGCAAAGGCCTTGCACTGTTGGCTTGGAAAACACATCTTTATTTTACAATAGTGTTGCTATAATGCAAAGGCATTACCATAATATAAAAGTGTTGCTATTTTAGCATTGCTATACAAATGTGTGTCTCTAAAATCATGCAAAAGTGTTTCTATATTTTATGCAAACACACCAACAAAAAGCAAAAGCATTGATGATTTTTTAAACTCCAATGCATATGCCGAGTAGTGATTCCTAATGCAAAGGTGTCACCATATTTTTTAAAGGTGTCATGTCAAGTTTCAAAAGTGTCACCCAAACAATGATGCCCTAAAAAAGTATGCAAAAGAAGTTTTTTAGGGTACATATTGGTGGTCTTGCATTGGCTAGCTGTTGGAACTCGCAGACTCAATATTTGCAGTGTGGGGGGAATACTCTATGTGCCATAGTGTTAGGTGCTCTAGAGAAACTTTGCATGGAATCACAAGATCTCTCTAAAAATATCAAAAGAAAAGTGTGCAAATGAGCTTGAAAGTGACCTAATTTCACATACATGCATTGCCAAACCTAGGGTTTTATCCATATATCTCCATTTTGTCGCTTCACAACCTGCCACGGTCACTTCATTAGGGTCCTAGGACTTATTTCCCATCCTCTTCGCAACTGAACTATTCCCATAATCTTGTCACAAGCTCAACCTGAAAAATTATTTTTTTTGCTTGATCTCTCAAGGGGCAACATATCAGTATTCTATCATTAGTTGGGGCATAGTGGGTATTTGGAAAATTCAGATTTTTTTTAAATTTTGATCTAAGCAGTATCAATTCTTTGAAGCAACACAATAGGTACCTCACTTCAAAGAGAGGAAAAATCTAGACACCTAAAAATGTCTTGAGAATATCACACACCGAGACTTCAATTATTAACACCATTTCTCTCTTGATCCACTCATTTCATCTCTTTAATTAAATAATATCAATTGTTTAATTAAATTCACTATTTTCCTTTATTAATAAAATAATTAATTTTATTTGATTAATTCACCACCTTCACACTAATTTTCCTCTCTTTTGGTTAAATAATGTAAATTATTTAATTAAATGTCATAAATCTTCTTTGATTAAATAATTCTTAATTGTTTAATTAATGTCCTAATTCCCTTCACTTGCACAATTGAATAATTTCTAAATTGTTTAATTAATGAATTTCCTCCAATCATTCAAAGAATATTCTCATGGAATATTCCCCTTTTCAAATTCAAATATTTCCCTCCATATGGAAATATCTCCCACATGCTCATAAAATTAAGGGATTTGTTATTATCTCAAGCAATTTGGACCTTTCATTAAAATCCTTGATCCATGTCATTAGGCATTATCAACCCTTGATTTGATCTTTGATCCATGCCATCTTCTCTCCTTCAATTTCATCCTTTGATTAGCCAATTTGATATTAACCATTGATTCATTCCAAAAATCTATAAATAGTCTTTATTTTACATGAATTCTAATTCACAAGCATTCAAGTAACCAAACTCTACTCATTTTCATACTCATCCTTAAGCCGATTACATTTGTGAATCACCATTATGATCAACCTTTGAAGCTTTTGCATCATCAACCATGGATTATGCTTCAAGCTGAGCACTCCACATTAGTTCCAATGCTAATCCCCCAATGGGATTGAGGTTTGCATTTTCTAATTAGGTTTTTTATTGATTGCTTTGGTATTTCATGTTTCAATTGAATCTTGTTTAGTATTTTGTGAAGAATCTCATTGAACATGGTTTAATATGGCCAATTTATTGTCTACTTGGTTTATTTCAATTGTATTTGATCATATTACCTAACCATGTTACAATTACCGTGTGTGTGATATGTGTAAAGTTAGTATCAACACAAACCTTAATGAAATGATTTATATTCAAAGATTCGAAGCAAAGAATTTATTCTAATTTGCAACAAACTAAATCTTTCAAGAACGTCCCATTCTCCTCTATTCTTAATGATTCTTTTAACCTTTTGGCCCTCAAATTTCTATGTGCACAAAGGCTATTAGAATGACACTTAAGAAATGAGATTGGTATTCAACATGCAAGCCAACTAAATGCCTACATGAAATTATATGCAAACAATGATGATGAATACCATGAGGAAGGGGTGATGGTGATTATGATAAATAAACAAGTGGAGGTGGATGCTATGGTATTGAACTAGAATGATCTATGCATGATTCTGCATATGCTCAAATGTAAACTGGAAATGACTAAGATGATACTCCGTATGCTCAAATGCAAACTTAAAATGAACTAATCTAAAATGCAACTATGATGCAAGATGGATGATAAAATGCAACTATGAAGCAAGATTTAAAGCTAAGATGTAAATGCAAAGCAAAACATGATGTAAAAACTAGCTATAAGACTCAAAAATTCTCCAAGCTCCAATGATAAAACCTGCATGATAACTTTACTTCAAATGTGGGTGCCAAATACAATGCCCAAGGGTTGTATTTATAGCCTTTTCCAAGCATATAGTGAGGTGGCAATAATCAACGGTCTAGATTAGAACAAGAATAATGGATGGTGAAGATGAAGAGAATTAGGATGTTGTCCCCTTGACCAAAAACAACATGCCATTTGGATGGGAGAATCTCTTGACCAATGGGCAACATTCCATTTGGATGGAAGATTCAAGTGTGAGAAGAGAAGACCATGTGCTTCCAAAATTGGTGGAAGTGTGGGAGGAATAAGTCATGTGCTTCAAAATTGGTGGAAGTGTGGGAGGAATAAGTCATGTGCTCCAAAATTGGTGGAAGTTTGGGAGGAAATGAGCCATGTGCTTTTTGAAATGAGTTGAAGATAATTCTAATTAAAAATTAGAGTTATTTATTTTCATGTGACCTTGGTGAGGTGGCACAAAAAGTTGTAGAAATGTGCTCTAATTCATAATTGGATTTAGTGAAGATTAATTAAATAAAACAAGTTTAGGGAACCTTGTTTATTTAATTAATTTAGAAGAATATGTTTTTAGATTTGGAGAATTAGAGAAGGGTGAACAATATAAATAAATTGAGAATTTATTTATACGTAGTTGGAATATTAATTAAATAACTAGTATTTAATTAATTAAAGGTGATGACCGATTTTAGGTGTATACATTTTTTCCCTCTTTGAAGTAATATTTTTACACGTTGCTTCAAAGAAAAAATTGATAGCGATGCTTAGAAAAGTTTTCGATGCCCCAAATGATGCCCCAGACGTTGATTTTCAGGTACTAATAGATATATGCCCCCTCGGGAGATAAATGAATGAATTTTTGGATTTTTGAGATTTTTTGAAATTTTGATGATTTATTGATGATTTGATGATGATTTGCAAATTTTTATGATGCATAAACGATTTATCTCCCGAAAAAGAAGATTGAGCTTGACAGATTGATTAATTGATGTTGTATGTTGCCTCCTTGTGTTTGATGTTTGATGATCGTGTTCAACCGATTGATTTGATGATGTTGATGTGATAGTTGATGATTGACCTCATGATAGGTGAGGATCAATGATAGGATGATGATGATTGACCCCATGATAGGTGATGGTCAATGATAGGATGTTGATGATTGTCCTCATGATAGGTGAGGATCAATGATAGATTGATGATTGACCTCATGATAGGCGAGGATCAATGATAGATTGATGATTGACCTCATGATAGGCGAGGATCAATGATAGATTGATGAACCTCATGATAGGCGAGGTTGGATCGATTGATGAACCTCATGATAGGCGAGGTTGGATCGATTGATGAACCTCATGATAGGCGAGGTGTATTGATTGATGAACCTCATGATAGGTGAGGTTGATTTGATTGATTGATAAGATTGCTGATTTGCGATATGTTATGATCATAGGAGGATGTCTACATCTGGTGCAGGTGGATTCAAATTTGATTAGGTGATGTGGTTTGATTTCTCTGATTGATTGATATGCCCCAGTATAGGATTGATTAATGTTCTGAGACTCGATGATGTACTAAGACCTGATGTATACACTGATTCAGTTGAGACATTGATGATGTACCTCTTGATTTGAGACATTATGATACACTACTAGTTTTGAGTTATATATGACATGCGACGATGATGATGATTGATCTATGTGTTGATATGATGTTTACATGTGATGATGATCATGATGATAATGATGGATACATTTACTTTCTATTATGTATGTTGTGTGATATTCTATATGATGATGATATGATATGTTATTGATGCAAATGATGATGCAACAGATGTGTCATGAGTCTATGATGATTTATGAATGATGCCTATATAATGCATGTGATGGATTTTATTATGCCAATGATATGTGATGAATTTTATGTTTTTGTTCTTTTCTTATGCAAATAAATGATGTAATGAATGAATGAATGTGTATATGAAATGATCACATGATGATGCATATTTATGTTGATGTTTAGGCAATGTTTATATGTGATGTATGTAATGATGATTTTGTATGCTTTATGGATGATGGATTTGATTATGCAAATGATGTAAGATGTTCCATGTGATGATTATGTTGATTATGTATGGATGCTATGCAAATGATGTGTGATGGTTTGTAATGATGAATTATGATTATTTGATGCAAATGATTATGCAGATGATTGTGTTCTAGGGTTTTAAGCTTAAATGAGTGAATCTATCCAACTTCCAAGAGTTGTGGGAAGGTTGCCGTCTATTGATTCTTTGTTAAATTAAGCTTTCACAAAACCTGACATATTTCCTAATTCATTTGGAAATCTGAAGAGACTCACTCATTTAAGCTTAGTGAACCACTTCCCTAATGCCACTATATGAAATGATTTTTGATTATGTAAATGAGATGCGATGGATGTTGTTTTGTGTTTTTTGATGCAAATATTATGATGTGATGGATGAATAGATGAATGATGTTGTAATGTTTTCTAATGTATGCCAATGATGATGCAAGTGATATGCAACTAAATGAGAATGTTTTCTAATTGATGAAAATGATGTGTTTTTGGCAATGTCAAGTGTACTCAATCCCTTAATGCAAGAGATAACATCATTGTTGTAGCTTTGGAAATGCCATAAATATAGATGCAAACTAACATGGATGCAATCTACTCTAAACATGTAGATCTCATATGCAAAAGTTGTCATTCGTAACAGCCAATTTGTCGTGCTTTTTATCATCATTGGGCCTTTAAAATGTTGAAAGTAAGTACAAGCGTCAATGGTATATTTAGACCGTGATGACCTAAGTACTACTTCCATGATGTTTGATAGTGCAAGTTAACACAAGTATCTAAGTATAATTAAACTGAGATGACCTGAGCATTGCTTGCATAAACAGACAAGAGTTAATCCTTTTCTTATGCAAATTCAAAATGTCATCAGTGATACTTTGTAGCGCATGTCTCGTGACAATTTTCACAGTAATAATGATCAAATCATAGACAACATACAAAGAAAAATCATACTCCTTCTTGGCTCCTCTAGTTCGGTACATCATTGAGGGGCTCCAAAGATATGATAATAGAAATCAAAGTACAACAATTGAACATTTGTGTTTAACATGATAACCTATGATTCAAAAGAGCATCATCCTTTTGATTTGATTTTATGTTTGATTTTCTGATGTTTTTGGGATTTTTTGATTTTCCAATTTTTAGGTGTTTTCTGAGATTTTGGCCAAGAACCTAACCTAAAGACCTATCCTAGGGGTCTCGAGGGTTGATCAAAGATTAGCCTTGCCTACGTTGTACATGCAGAGATCATGTAGTTTGACAAGACGACTCTGTTTTTGACTTTTTGACTAACTTTTGACCTATTTTTGGATTTTGATATGATATGGACGTTTGATGCATTTATGATGGTGATTGATGTTCAATGTTGGGTTGCATTTTAATCATTGTTTTTTTTGTGTTTTTCTTACTGTTGTTTGTCCATTGGTTTAAGCCCAAAGTTTATTTTCCCCCAGTGAGTTTACGATTTTGCCCCTAGTCTAGGGTGAGACATGACCACAATGCTAGGATATGTACATGGTGCTTTCAAAGGATAGGAAAATAGATGGTGGAAGTGAATGACGAAAGTGAATGGTCGGCATGCTCAAATAGATGGAAAAGCTAACCTATCACAAATAGCACCTGTTGCCAGGTTTTCACTACTTGTTTTTATTGCACTTTTTCAAATTTTATGATTTTTTTTGTATTTTTCTCCGTTTCTAATTTTTTTTGTTGTTACCAAGACGCTTGTTTGCCAGGTTTTCATCAATTCAACCATTTTTTCAGGACATTTTCTGATGTTTTTTGGTATTTTTTGGGACCTTTTTCCCAATGCACTTGGATGATTCAAGTGTAGAACTTCTTGAGATGTAGGCTATTGAGGGGTTCATCAAACATATCCCTTTCTAGTGGGGACAACTGATATGCTCCCGATCCAAAGACTACTGTGATGATGCCTTGATCTTGTGTGAATGACCATGTTGGATAAAAGGACCTGATCAGAATGAATAACATGAGTGGAAAATATGACGAATGATAGAGGTGACAGATGAAAGAGGTTATGATAGGATCCCTAATGTGCATGCTATATGGGCCATCAAGCTTCAGACAAAAAGGATCTTGGGCAACCGATGAGTTATAGTAAGTGAAGGGGTCGCCATCAAAGACGCATTGAAAGACATCACCAATGGAAGTGTAATGATATGACGGGTATGTGAACATGGATGCGTGGAAGGGAATATGTGGTATGAGTGACATGGATGTAGACTATGAATCAACAAGTTCTTTCTCTATTTTTCTTCTTTGATAGATGCCCCCAATGAGTTTTGAGGGAGAGGCATGTTTGGAGATCAACTTTGCTCGCTTTTATTTTTTACTTTGATTTTTGATTTGTCCGGTAGCTTTTTATTTTGGCTAGGGGACTTGTTTGGATCTTTCTTTCTTTTTGATTGGTCCAATGAATTTTTGTATTGGCTAAGGGACTTTTCTTGATCCTTTTTTGCTTTTGATTTGTCCAATAGATTTTTTATTTTTGCTAAGGGACTTCTCTTGATTTTTCTTTCATGGAAAGCTTTCTTTTGATTTTGAATCTCCTTTTGAAAAAGGCATTTTTACCTTTGATTTCTGATTTGCCTCCTTTATATTTTCTTTAGATGATACTTGTTGATCCATGTCTACAAGATGGATGGATGAGGGTGAGATGAATGAAGTGGGAGTGGTGATGCCATCAATGGAGTCTGTGATACTATCCTTTTCGGTACTACTAACATCAATGGAGGCTTGCACGTCCTTAGTGACTTGGCAAGATGACTTGAAAGATGGAACACTAGGAGATTCATACCCTAGCCCAGGGAAAGTGTGATGGAAGGATGGTTGGATATCCTCAGTAGGATCATGGTAAAAAGTGGGTTATCATAGATATCCTACCCAAATAGGGGGTTATCATAGGTATGAAAAGCTTTTGTGCAGCTAGATATGGAAAGGGTAGGTGTATCATCAGGATCCCAAAAGGTTTCAATCCCAGAATGATCATCTTTTTGCATTTCTTCTATAGCAGTCTCAACATCATTATTGGAAGTCTGACCTTTCTTGACAACAATAGCAGTGTCATTTATTAGCAACTTATCTAGATGGTATTCTCCACATCCTAGATCATGAATTTGGACTTTGGGGTTTGATAGTGCAGTGACTAGAGTGGATGTTTTGATAGTTTCATGATCAACATTTATTTGAGGGGAGGATGCTTCACAATTGCTAGGGATGGTGATTTTACCTTTAGGACTTTGATTATGGCCAAACATGAAAGAATTAGGATCTCCTTGTATTGAGGTTTCGACTCCATCGTGAGAAACTTTCAAACATTGATGGTATGTAGAGGAAACTGTTTGCATTTCATGTATCCACAGTCTTCCAAGGAGGATATTATAGGTCAAGGGGAGATCAAGGACTTGGAAAACCACATCTTTCACCACAAGGCCGATTTTGATTAGTAGAGTAACCGATCCTTTAGATAAGCACTCTTTTGCATCATATCCCTTCATGGTAATCTTTTGGTAGGAGTCTATTACATTTTCTGAATATCCCAAGGCATGTATAAACTTTAAAGAGTAGATATTTAAACCAACTCCTCCATCTATTAGAACACGTTTGACCAGACATTTATGGATCAAAACCTCAATATGAAGTGGAGCATTATGCGGATGGGTGAGTGATGCATCATTGTTTTCAGTAAATGATAGGCAATGAGGTGCGGTTACATGTCCCACCATAGCTTGGGATTGGAAAACTTTCGAATCAGCTGGTATAATGCTTTGTTTATCATTGATTAGACTACCAACAACAAAAATGTTAAGAACAATAGTATCATAGACATAGTTTAAATTCTTTCCTTTGGTGTTCACTGATGAGGATTCCCCCTTTTCATAGTTTGGTAGAGGGTTCTTAAAGGCTCCATGATCATTGTTTGTTTGAGGTCCCTCTACAAGTATTGTCTTATTATCAATAAAATCTTGCACTAAATGTTTTAGCTGTATGCAGTCATTGGTTTTATGTCCTTTGTTCCTATGAAAGTCACAAAAATGCACATCATTCCGGCATGGTGGTTTAACTTGTGGGTTATAATATCGTGCCTCTGGTTACGTTATAACCTTGGCTTCAAGAAGCTATTTCAGTGCTGATTCTAAGGATTGTCCCAAAGGTGTGAACCTTCTTCGATTTGATGATGGTATTTTGTATGAGGTTGAAGCTGGTGTAGATTCGTTATTGTTTGGGCTGTTGTTTTGATTGGTTTTGGTGGCAGTGACTGTCAAATTGAATACAGGTTTTGCGTTTTGTGTTTCAATTGAAGCATTGTTGTTACCAACATTCTTGTTGCATTTCCAAAACTTGGGTTTGTCACCACTATTGTAATTCTCAGAGGAGTTTGATGAGTTGTTTTTGTTGTATATTTTGATGACTCCTCTCTTGAATAAAGCATCCTTAATTTTAATCCTGTTCTCAATCAATTTTTTGAAGGTTGGGGGACATTGTAATTCCAATCTATAACTCATCTCATCATTGAGGTTGTCAATAAATATTTTCATCTTTTCCTTTTCGAGTACGAGACAAGAATATCATGCAAATAACCTTCTCCATTTTTGCAAGAACACAAGGAATGATTCACCCTTATTTTGTTTTAGGTTACAAAGATCTTTCATGGTGATGTCATGTTGGATGTTGTATGAATATTGGGTGATGAACTTGTTGACTAATTCCTCAAAGTTGTTAATTGGTGGGGTGAGTTTGGAGAACCATTCAAGACAATGTCCACCTAAGCTTCTTGGGAGTAGTCTCATCAAATATATTTCCTCATATGCAAATTCGAGACTCATGGTCCTAAATTCTCTCACATGGTCTATCATATCAGTTTTTCCATTGTATTTGTCATACTTTGGGAATTCACAATGTTTGGGAAAGGGTATCATGTGGATATCTTGATCAAATGGATAGGGAAAAATGTCTTGGATCAAGTATCATTTTGAAGTCCCTCTTTACATATCAAGGATTTGTTGTTGAAGGTTCTTCATTTGATGAGTTAAAGTGACTACTTGTTCAGGATCATTTTTGAGCTTTTTGGGTGAAGCCTTCAATTGATTCATGTCAAAGTCTTCTGGTAATTTGGCACCTTGTTTGGCTAGCATAAGGAGGTATTTTTCCCCATTTCTTTCAAAAATATTTTCTAAACACTTGTGGAAATTGTGGTCTTGTTCAGCATGTTGGATATCTTCTTCAGTTATTTCTTCCTTCTCAGTGTTGTTGAGTCCATGAAAATGATTCTCTTCAGCCTCCGCCATGGTGTGCTGTGTTTCACTGTTTTGAGTTTCAATGTTTTGAGTCTCAATGATCAGAGTTTCAATGGTTGGGATTTCAATGTTCGAAGTTTCAATGGTTGGGGTTTCAATGTTTGGCTCTTCAATGTTGTGATTTTTAAGTCCTTTTTCCTTGAGCTTTTGTTTTTGCAACCTTGTTTGAATGGGCATACAAGTGTTATAGTTTTGACTAAACTTTGATCTAGGTTTTGGAAAAGTACCAAGGATTACAACTAAGTCAAATAGAATGACAAATTCTAATGAGACTAAGTTTGATTTGACTATGTAGCTTCGTTTCGTGATGAGAGGATGATAAATCCTAATGATGAAACTAGGCCTAATAATCAAAGGTGTGATAAATTTGATGATGTTGGTACTTTGTGATGTTAGATCTTGGTTTAGGCTGGAAAATTCCACTTGTAGAAGTCAATTTTAACAAGTTTGAATTCTAAGGTATCTCAGGAATGATCTTGGACTTTGAGAAAGTTCTAAAATTTTGGTTCAAACTGTGAAACTAGTGGTAAATGTTCTTCCTAAATGAGGCACTCAAACCTTTGGAAAAGTCTTGGATTTTGACAAGAGTAAGAGATGTATAATTTGGGATTGTTCTTGCAAGCTCTTTTGTAGAAATTGAAGGTCAACCTCTCTCTAAATTTGTAGAGTGTTGTGAGATGTTTTTGATGTTATTTTGGACTAAGAGGTTTGGATTGGTTTCCAAATTTTAATATTTTGTGAAATCATTTAGTAACACACATGTTTAGACTCTATTTTACCTAAGGATTGGTTGAATACTTCCAAGGATTCCCAAGATGAGACTGACTATTAGGAAAGAAATGAACCTAGGTCACTATTTTGTGTTTTACAAAAGGTGCCAAAACAAAGACAGAAGGCGCCAGAACAGGTTCAGACTTGTTTTTTTGAAAGTTTCTTTGAAAATTTTCTTGGTTTTCCCAATTTTTCAATGGGAGACTTGGTTGTTTCAGTAAATGCAATTTTGAATCAGGGTTTTCACTTTCAATATGTGACGTTTTGTTTGTTTTGAAAACACTTTGATGAAAACACATCAAGAAATGTACACTCCTAAGGTTGTGAAAGACTATATTCTTTTGGATTCCACGTGGGTTTTACCCCAACCACACTTATTCTTAGTGGATGACTAGATGCTTGACCCCACTGGATCCCCTCCATGACACTCACTTCTCGGGGAAACCAAGCATCAATACCCATGAATCTCTCATTGCAATATTTTTCATCTCTACTAAAAATTGTGAGAATGTGGATGCCAAGACCGTTGCTGCACCAAAGAATAGATAAAGGTTTTGGCCAAGCTACAACAAGAGTTTTAGTAAGGAATTTCCGTTCGTGGGGGTTGATCCATGCGGCGAGAGACCATTGCTACCCTTCTCGTCAGAACCAACCTCATGATACTAGCCTTTGTTCTAGTATCCACACTTATATACCAACTGGAAATGCACTTGGCTTTAGCATGTTACCGGCTGGGTCATTCCCTTGGGTGAATACTTTTTCCCACAAGGTACCCTCTAAGATAAACAAAAGCAAGCAAGTATACCCATAGGTCGATCAATTTTTATTCCATATGAAGAAAGAGAGAACACATGCGATATACTCAACTCACACTTGCATACAAAAGTGAATGGGTCTAGCTTTTTGGTCACCCAGTTAAGGGGAGAGCATATGTCTACCATCCATCAAGCACAAAAGACATGGTGTTCATCAACCCTTTAATTAAACTGTGTTCCTAACTTAATCAAAAGGAAACATGGTGTTCATTAACCTTTTAATTAAGCTATGTTTCTATCTTAATCAAAAGGAAACAAGTAAATCACTTCCAACCCCTACAATATGTCAGTAGTTTGATAAGAATGTTTTTGACAAGCATTTTTGGGAATCCTGCAAAACAACACAAAATATTAACCTTCATAAACTACAAAAGGTGCCAAAACAAAGACAAAAGGCGGCATAAACAGAAATAGGAGGTTCCATAATGATGCAAAAGGTGCCAAAACAAAGACAAAAGGCGGCATAAACAGAAATAGGAGGTGCCATAATGATGCAAAAGGTGCCAAAACAAAGACAAAAGGTGCTAAAATAGAGACCAAAGGTGTCAAAATAGAGAAAAAAAGTTGAGAAACACCTACACCATTGCATAGCTTATGAAATTCTACCCCATTTCAAAAAAAAATCTCTAAAAAAGACCTCCGTATGACCAAGATATGACCATTTTAAGATTGACTATAAAAGTGCTAAAACAGAGACAAAAAGTGCCAATTTGGAAGCAAAAGACACCAAAACAGAGACAAAAGGTGCCAAAATAGAGACAAAAGGCACCAAACAAAGACAAAAGGCTCCAAGAGGCTCCAAAAGGCTTACATTCGAACTTGTGAACAAAATTTTTCAAGCATGTTAGTAATAAATAGGGAAAGGCCCCACAATGGGCACCATTTTGTGTGTGTGAAATGTGTAAAGTTAGTATCAACACAAACCTTAATGAAATGATTTATATTCAAATATTCGAAGCAAAGAAACTATTCTAATTTGCAACAAACTAAATCTTTCAAGAACGTCCCATTGTCCTCTATTCTTAATGATTCTTTTAACCTTTTGGCCCTCAAAGTTCTATGTGCACAAAGACTATTATAATGACACTTAAGAAACGAGATTGGTATTCAACATGCAAGCCAACTAAATGCCTACATGAAACTATATGCAAACAATGATGATGAACGCCATGAGGAAGGGGTGCTGGTGATTATGATAAACAAACAAGTGGAGGTGGATGCTATGGTATTGAACTAGAATGATCTATGCATGATTCTACATATTCTCAAATGTAAACTAAAAATGACTAAGATGATACTCCGTATGCTCAAATGCAAACTTAAAATGAACTAATCTAAAATTCAACTATGATGCAAGATGGATGATAAAATGCAACTATGAAGCAAAATTTAAAGCTAAGATGTAAATGCAAAGCAAAACATGATGTAAAAACTAGCTATAAGACTCCAAAATGCTCCAAGCTCCAATGATAAAACCTGCATGATAACTTTAATTCAAATGTGGATTCCAAATACAATGCCCAAGGGTTGTATTTATAGCCTTTTCCAAGCATATAGTGAGGTGGCAATAATCAATGGTCTAGATTCAAACAAGAATAATGGATAGTGAAGATGAAGAGAATCGGGATGTTGTCCCCTTTACCAAAGACAACATGCCATTTGGATGGGAGAATCTCTTGACCAATGGGAAACATGCCATTTGTATGGAAGATTCAAGTGTGAGAAGAGAATACCATGTGCTTCCAAAATTGGTGGAAGTGTGGGAGGAATAAGTCATGTGCTTCAAAATTGGTGGAAGTGTGGGAGGAATAAGTCATGTGCTCCAAAATTTGTGGAAGTGTGGGAGGAAATGAGCCATATGCTTTTTGAAATGAGTTGAAGATAATTCTAATTAAAAATTAGAGTTATTTATTTTCATTTGACCTTGGTGAGGTGGCACAAAAGTTATAGAAATGCACTCTAATTTCTAATTGGATTTAGTGAAGATTAATTAAATAAAACAAGTTTAGGGAACCTTGTTTATTTAATTAATTTAGAAGAATATGTTTTTAGATTTGGAGAATTAGAGAAGGATGAACAATATAAATAAATTGAGAATTTATTTATATGTAGTTGGAATATTAATCAAATAGCTAGTATTTAATTAATTAAAGGTGATGAATGATTTTAGGTGTATACAATTACTAATGACAATTAATGTTGAATTAAAGAGTTTTTACATATATTGATTCACCCCCCTCTTAGTATATTGTGTTCCCTTCACATTGGTCATCTAGTTTTAAGTATATAAAAGATATTTTAAGACTTTGGAAGGATAAACATTGAGGAATTTTATAGAAATCTTCTCTAAAGTGTAAAATTCAAAACCCTAGTTTGAAAATCATATTTGGAACATCAAGGGGTTACAAGAGGGGGTTGGATGGTGGTATCATTACACTACTTCTTGAATCATCCAAGAGGTTGAGAATGGCCTAAGAGTCTATAATTTTAGTTAATAAGGTTTTTGAAAAGAATGAAAACTATTGAGACCGTATAATTCTAATCCAAAGATATACCCTTTTTAAGCATTCTTTAAGAAAAGCTTTAGCAAAAGGCCCATTTACAACATATGGCTGTTAGGGCTAGGAAGGTTAGCTGTACCAAATGTGTTTGTTAATTTTGAATTGATTCAAGTAGTTGCAAGGGCTTATAACCATAAGAACAGGTAATTATTCAGTATAGATGGAAAATTCCTCAAGCCCTTGAACAAAGCTCACATCTACAATGTTTTTAATTTGAACCCTAATTCTCAACTTCCAATAGATTTGGGTGCCCTTAACAGAGAATACAAAAGACATTTGGATAGATACAAAGTTAAATTTCTGCCATGTTTTAGGATTAGAAGGCAAAAAAAAGAGCCGAGGAGGTTTACTAGTGGAGATTTGGAACCTTTTAGGTATGATATCTTTGAGGATTATTTTGTGAAGACGTATTTAGATCACTATGTGAAGTTTTAGGGTTGGATATAAAAATTTAGATGCCTATGAATCTAATGGTAATGGTTGTGGATATTCATAATATAGATGTGAATAAGCCTTATGATTATGCTGGGTATATTGTAGAAGAGTTATGCAAGTCCTTGAGTTCACTCAAGAAGGATAGCAACATAGTCCACTTTAAGTGGTACTCCTTGCTTTGTCACACAGTTTTGTATAGTAGAGTAAAGGTTTGGTCCCCCCATCTATAAATCAAAACCTTGGATGAATGGAAGAGAAAATTTCTAGAAAAAAGAATGTACTTACATTTGGAATAAAGATTATGAGAAGGCCAATTACTCAAATTTTGAGGATTTTTTTATTAGGATAGTTCTTAACAACTTGGGTCAGCCAATAGATTGAATATTATGCAATGAGGTGAGATAATTTTTAAGGCTCAAAGACCTTATTCCAAAGAAGTGAATCAATCAAAATTGGGGTGATTGGTTCTTCTACAAAGATTCCACAATAATCAAGATGTATGGGTCCCTAGTAGAATCTCATGTTCTACCCAAAAGTGTACCAAGCCAAATTGTCTTTTTGGAAATAATGTGGAAATTAAATGAAGTTGGAAAGACTCATTTTAGGAATAATAAGAAGCATTCCCTCCTACCTTATAAAATAGTGTTTTGAATTTTTGGTAACATCAATGGAGGGCATGGAAAATCTATATGGTAAGTTGTTTCCTTACAAGATGAAGGCAGACAAAATAAGGAGGTGTAATCTAGAAAGGTTCATTCATGATCAAAGAGACATTTTAAAGATGACACCTTACCCACATGATTTTGATAATGTGGAAGATTTGATTAGAAATTTCCCCATAAAGAAGGAGGATACATAGAAGAGGACCTTATGGGTAAAGATCCAAATTATAGAAAATAAGAGGAAGTAGGCAGATCCATCATTTGAAGGATCATTTTTGCTAGTGAAAGATCCTATAGTCAAGATGATGAATATGTTGGATAACACAAAGAAAATGCTATCAAATGTGCCAACTCCCTCATCAAGCACTTCTAGTCCTTCTACTTCTCAAGAGGATGTTCCTCATAGTCCTCAACAAGTCACTCCCTTACAATAGATTGATCCCTCATTTGGACCACTATTTGATTATCCTTTGGGCCCATATGAGATATATGGTGATACAAGTATGATATAGATAATGGATCCTCCTCTTAAGGTCATAATTGAAAGACCCATTGATGAAAGATTAGTCATTAATTTTGAAACTAGTGGGTAGGTTGTGGATGACATTAGAGCTTAGGCCTGCAGTGAATTTATGCAGGATGATAAATTATTCATAACCAAGGAATTCAAATATTTTATCCTAAAAAATTAAGGAGAGGAGCTATAATAGAGAGTGTCGAATAGAATCCTTTTAGAGAAAGAGAAAAATGAAATAATTGCAAAATTTTGGGAAAATTTCAAGAAGGAAATGGAGGCTATGACCCCTCAGAGGGGTAGAGAATTAGTAAAAAATGTAGGATGCCTTATTATAATGGGATGGGACATGTCATCTTCTATAAAATTTGACATAATTAGAAGATAGAGAGGGGAAGATCTACTTTTGAGCTTAGAGGAGCAAGCTGAGGCCCTTTACTTTGGGTCTAGTTTCAATCAAGGCATGATACCTTGACTATTTGTTCTATTTTCATAGACTAATAAACCCTAGAGGTGATCAATGATCCCAATGAGCTTATAGGAAATATGATAGAAGAATAGGGTATACTATAAGGAATCTAGGGTAGCGGAACAACTTCCTACCCTAATCTTGAGAGGAGAAAAATGCAAAACTTAAACAAAAATAAACACTAATATCATGCATACCACAACACAATGATTTACATGGGGAAAACCATTTTGAGAGAAAAACCCCACACCCCAAAAGCCACCCAATATATTATTCAAAAATCAAAAGATTACAATATACATGTAGAGCAAGCTTCTCACATGAGTATCACCACTAGAGATCAAGAGATAACATGACCACTATCAGACTCTTAGAATACACCCTCATCTACATACATCCTAGTCGCCTATAAAAAGATTTTGGAACCTTCTAGAATTAGGGTTTTACATGGTCATTTTTCATTTGAGGTTCTAATAGAAAAGCCTTGACGTGTCAGTGAGAAAAAAAAACTTGACGTGTCAGCGGGAAAAACCTTGACGTGTCAGTGGGAAAACCTTGACGTGTTAATGAATTTTTTTTGGGGCGATTCCCCAAACCCATTGTCTTGTTACAAGTGTACAATATTTGCATAGTTAGTCACAACATACCAACATGCATCCTATTAACAATAAACCGTATGTAATTGCAAGGTTGAGACACATTTTCCCAACAAATCTCCCACTTGTCGAACACCTTGCAAGAGCAATGTAAGAGTGTTTACACCATTGTCTCTTTAATTGCTAGGGGCCGAAAGGCCCATAGGCTCTCAACACCATCTGAACTTCTTTGTGCTCACATGCTTAGTTAAATAATCAACACCATTCATTAAAGTCTCTACCTCAACCAGCTTCACCTTGCCATCTTCAACCATATCTCTAACAAAATGATACTGTACATCAATATGCTTGGTCCTGGCATGAAATGTCAGGTTCTTGGCTAGACATATCACACTCTGACTGTCGCAATAAATTGTCACTATACCTTGTTTTATTCCAATATCTGAACACAGTCTCTTAAGCCAAATACCTTCTTTACAAGCATGAGTAGCTTCCATATACTATGCTTTAGTAGTGGAAAAAGCAACCATAACCTATCACTTACTGATCCAACTAATTGCACCACCAAATAAAGTAAAAACATAAGCACTAGTGGATTTTTTTCTATCAACATCACCTGCCTAGTCTAAATCCACATAACCATGAATATCAAGGGAAATCTCATCTTTAGTCATATTACTATGATAACATAAGGAATAATCTGAGGTACCCCACAAATATCTTAAGACTCTTTTAATTGCATCCTAATGAACTCTACCAGGATTAGACATATATCTGGAAAGAACTCCCATTGCTTGAGTTATGTATGGTCTAGTATAAACCGTAGCATACATAAAAATTCTAACTACAATCTGGTAAGGCACTCTACTCATTTTTCCCATCTTTGATGGAGATGTTGGATAATCTGAAATAGATAACTTTGTTCCAACTAAAACATGAAAACACAATGGTCTACAATCTTGCATATCAAACCTCTATAAAATTGAGTTGACATACTTGCTTTGGCAAAGCCATAGCTTTTTGTTCACTCCATCTCTTTTAATTTTCATCCCAAGATTGTGTTTAGCTACACCAAGATCTTTAATTTCGAATTTGGCAACAAGTTGAGATTTTAGTTCTGAAATCATACCTTTCCCTCTACCAATAAATAACATATCATCAACATATAATGAAATATACATGAAACAATCACCATCAATTTCATAATAAATACAATGATTTGATTTAGAACACTCAAATACCAAACTCAACGCATATGTATCAAATTTATGGTACCACATCCTAGGACTCTGTTCTAAGTCATACAAAGATTTCTTCAATTTGCAAACCAACTTACTTTTACCTTTCACCACATAGTGCTCTGGATGTGTCATATAAATATCCTCCTCCAAATCACCATGAAGGAAAGAAATTTTCACATCCATTTGCTCAACCTCTAAATCATAAGCAGTAGCAATAGAAAGAAAAAATCTAATGCATGCCATTTTTGCAACATGAGAAAATATCTCACCATAATCAACACCCTCAACTTGAGAGTAACCCTTTTCAACCAACCTTGCTTTGTACTTATCAATACCTCCATCTGAACCAATCTTTTTCTTAAACACCCATTTACAACCAACATGTTTTCATCCTTTAGGAAATGGTACAAGATCCCATGTATCATTCTTTTTCAAACATGCCATTTCTTCATCCATAGAAATCTTCCAGGATTTTGCATCATTCATACCTAGTGCCTCTTCTATAGATCTGGGCTCATCCATGTTAGTATTCAAAGAAAAAATACATCTCTAATATCAGGTGAATACCTTTCAGGTGATTGTCTATGCCTTGTAGACCTATGAACAAGCTGAGTTGGAGGTTCTTCCTCCTCTTCTGAAGATCCAAAGCTAGATGAGCTCTCCTCAACTTCTTGTCTATCCTTGGGCCTTGATTCAACTTTCTTAGGTGTAGAAGGAAATTGAATTACATCTTCTTATTTACTTTGTTCTGGCTGCAATGTAACAAAAGAAGGTTTAGTTTCTCTAAAAATAACACTTCTACTATGTATTACCTTCTGTGCAACAAGATCCCAAAGCTTCTATCCTTTCACACCATAAATATATCCGATGAAGATACATTTCATAGCCTTGTTCTCCAAATTTGTTTGCTTCTCCTTTGGCACATGTGCATATGCCTCACAACCAAAAACTCTAAGATGTCTTAATAAAGGCTTACAACCTGACCATGCCTCTATAGGAATTTTATCAACAAGAGATGATGCAGCAAACCTGTTAATCAGGTGACAGACAGTGGCAACAAATTCAGCCCAAAACCTTTGTTCTAGGTCAACAACACTCAACATACTCCTAGCCTTCTCCATCAATGTCCCATTCATTATTTTTGCAACTCCATTCCATTGTTGAGAATAAAAAGTTGTCTTCTATCTATGAATACCACAATCTTTACAAAATATATCAAAATCATTAGAGCAAAATTCACCGCCATTATTAGTCCTTAAAATTTTTATTTTCTTTCTAGTCTACAACCCAACCATTTCTTTAAATTCTTTAAATCGACTAAAAACTTCAGTATACCCATGTCCTTTTACTATAATCATCAATAAATGAAACACAATATGTAGATTTACCAATTGAAGGAACATCTACAAGACCAAATACATCAAAATGAATAAGATCCAATACACCACAAAATTTATGAGAACTCAAGTAAAATTGAACATGGTTTTGTTTTCCATAAATGCAATGCTCATAGAAATCGAATTCAAGATTACAATCAGAGAAACCTTCAACAAGGCTTTTATTTTTAAAGGTTCTTAGACCCTTTTCTCCAATTTGGCCAAGTCTCTAGTGCCATAGCATAGTTTTCTCTGCAGGTAACTTTGTCTTGGAAGAAAGATCACCTTTGGGTACCTAAAAGCCATGACCATATGCTGAAGGTGAAACCCTCACTTCTTCTATAGAATTTCTTTTAACATAAGTACTATTGCACTCAATAGTGCATGCATCAAGCTTATATAATGTACCATATCTAAAACCTCTAGCAATCACCATAACACCTCTAACCATATTACATCTTGCATCAAAAAATACTACATGCACACTTGTATCTATTAGTTTTCTCATAGATAACAAATTTCATGCTAATCCAGGGATATGCAACACACCATTAATCCTTCTTATTCTACCATCAAGAAAATTGATTTTAACTTTACCATGACCAACAATGTCTAAATGAGAATCATCACCCAAGTACACCTTATCTCCATCAAATTATTCATTTTCATAAAACCAATATCTATTAAAGGTCATATGAAAATATGCACTTGATTTAATTAACCATGCATCATTACTTGCACAAGTTTCCAAAGCTACAATGAATGAATCACCATCTTCCTTCTCAGACTCAGAATCAAAATCAAATTTCTTGTTTTTCTTCTTTTCTTCTTTGCATTCTTTATGAACATGTCCATGCTTCCTGCAGTTCCAACAAATAACTTTGGAATTTCCAGGAGATTTAGATCTCCCCTTGGACTTGGATTTGTCATGTTTCTCATTCTTCTTTCCTTTTTCCTTAGGTTTTCCATGAGCATTTAGGGCCTCCTTGGCAATGATGGATACCTTCCTCCTCATCTCTTCAGAAAGCAAAGAACCCACCACATCTTTAGTCTTCAATATAACAGAAGTACTCCCAATAGCCATAACAAGAGAATCCCACAAATCAAGCAAAGAACAAAGCAAGATTTGACATTCCTCCTCCTCATCCATTTTGACACCAACTGATGCCAATTGAGCCACCAACATATTGAATGCTTCTAGGTGGTCTATGATTCATCCACCCTCTTCCATTCTCAAGGAATACAACTTCTTCCTCAAGAAAATCTAGTTCACTAAAGATTTGGCCTAATACATCTCACCAAGCTTCTTCCATAGTTTTTGTATAGAGGTCTCTTCATGGACATTAATTAAAATAGAGTCTACCAAACACAATTTGATTAGACCCTTGGATTTACTGTCCATAACATCATATTAAGCAACTTGAGTAGGATCTGTAGGCTTTGAAACATTCTCATCAACAACATCCCATTGATCTCGATCTATTAATAGATCCTCCATCTTTAGCTTCCACATCTCAAAATTATTTCCATAAAATTTCTCCACCTCTATTCTCCCTGATGAACTTGCCATCTAAGAATTCCTGCAACAAGATCACAAAGTGTCTTTTGCACAAGCTCCCACTCAAATCTATATTAGTTCAAAAAAATCCAACCCCCAACTGAAACCAAAGGTGATCAAGCTCTGATACCACTTGTAAGGAAGCTGAGGTAGCAGAACAACTTCCTACACTAATCTTGAGAGGAGAAAAATGCAACAATTTATAGATCTTTAACAGTTACAAAAACTTAAACAAAAATAAACACAAATATCATGCTTACCACAACATAATGATTTATGTGGGGAAAACCCTTTTAGGAGAAAAACCCCACACTCCAAAAGCCACCCAATATATTATTCAGAAATCAAAAAATTACAATATACTTGTAGAGAAACTTCTCACAGGAGTATCATCACTAGAGATCAAGAGACAACACGAATGTTATTAGACTCTTAGAATACACCCTAGTCTACATACATCCCAACTGCTTATAACAAGATTTTTGGAGCCTTATAGAATTAGGGTTTTACAAGGTCATTTTTCATTTGATGTGTTAATGGAAAATCCTTGTTGTGTCAGCGAGAAAAAAAAACCTTGATGTGTCAGAGGGAAAAAACCTTGACGTGTTAGCAGGAAAAAACCTTGACTTGTCAGTGGGAAAACCTTGACGTTTTAACATTTTTTTTTCTTCAGGGCGATGCCTTCAACCCCATATCTTGTTACAAGTGTACAATATTTGTATAATCAATCACCACATACCAACATACATCCTATCAACAATAAACCATATATAATTGCAAGGCCAAGACATATTTTCCCAACATATACAAATATTGTCCAAGCAATTGCCCTCATAATGAATACAACCCTATTCAGAGAAGCAACTGTAAAGAAGTTGCAAGGAGACTTGGACAAAGAAAATGCCATAAATCTAAGGTTGGAGGAGAAATTAAATATTGCTATGGGATTGCTCCCTCCACCACAACAAATAAGTGAAGCTCAATGATCATAAGAAATGGAGAGCCTGACCCAAGAGATCAAGAGCTTGGAAGAAGAGCTCAAGCAAAGCAAAGCAGAAGCCAAGGTAGCAAAAGAAGGGCCTGTAGATACTAGAAATTGTCCTAGCCCATGAAATAGCATTTTAACACTAATATTCATCTTTCTCTAATGATTAAATAATGCTCAATTATTTAATTATTGTCTGAAATCATATTTCCACTATTAATTAAATGACTTTATGTTATTTAATTAATCCATTTCAATTATTCTTCTTGATTAAATAAATAAATTTATTTAATTATATCTTTAATTCTTTATTCTTCTTGGTTAGTTAAATAAATCCTATTTATTTAATTATATCTTTAATTCTTTATTCTTCTTGGTTAGTTAAATAAATCCTATTTATTTAATTATATGTTTAATTCTTTATTCTTCTTGATTAGTTAAATAAATCCTATTTATTTAATTATATCTTTAATTCTTTATTCTTCTTGATTAGTTAAATAAATCCTATTTATTTAATTATATCTTTAATTCTTTATTCTTCTTGATTAGTTAAATAAATCTTATTTATCAAATTATATCTTTAATTCTTTATTCTTCTTGATTAGTTAAATAAATCTTATTTATCTAATTATATCTTTAATTATTTATTCTTCTTGATTAGTTAAATAAATCTTATTTATTTAATTATCTTTAATTCTTTATTCTTCTTGATTAGTTAAATAAATCCTATTTATTTAATTCTTTATTCTTCTTGATTAATTAAATAAATCGTATTTATTTAATTATCTTTAATTCTTTATTCTTCTTGATTAGTTAAATAAATCCTATTTATTTAATTATATCTTTAATTCTTTATGCTTTCTTACTTATTTAATTACATCTTTAATTATCTTATTCTTTATTTAATTATCCCCTTTTTAAGTTAAATAATTATTTTATTTATTTAATTTTCCACATTCACATTTCTTAAATTAAATAATTACTTTAATTATTTAATTATCCCTCTTTTTTCAACATTATCTATTCATAGAAATAGGCTCAAGTGGATTGAGGGCTAAGATCTTGCCACATGATCAAGGGCTCATGTTGAGAGGTGCTCTCAAGCAAGGGAAAGAGGACAAGTGTCATGTGAGGGATTGTGGAGGATGGAGGCATAATTTAAGATTGAATTTTATGGAGAGGAGAGAGATAGCGCCATGCAAATTCGACTCAAAAAGTGACATTCGTCTTTAGTGGATTTAATGAGATGGAGGCAAGTATTTATTGGAGAGAAATGGAAGAAAACATGTGAAGGGGAATGACATGTGGCATTGGAGGAATTTTAAATTTGAGGAAAAAGCTAAGTGGGTATTAATGAAGGGGGATTTAATTAATTAATTTGGGATTAATTAATTAGTGGCTTAATGGAAGGAGATCTAAGGCTATATTTAAATAAATAATTTAACCTTGGTTGGAGGAACAAGATAGGCATAAAAAAAATTAAATTAAATATTTAATTAATTTAGAAGAAATAATAGAAGAAATAATAGAAGATTAATTAAATAATATAATATTTAATCAATTTTGGAGGGAAAAAATGGAATAATTAATTAAATGCATATTTAATTAATTATGAAAGAATATGGAATAATTAACTGAAATTTATAATTTTAATTAATTTTGAATGCAAAGTCAAAATTAGGGTGTCTATATTTTACCCCTCTTTCATGTGGCATTCGATTGATGTTGTGTCAAAGAATTTTAAAACTTGCTCTAGTAGGGTAGGAGATGATGCTCCCTCAATAGATTGACCAATTTTTTTTTTAAATTTTCTTTTCTAGAGGGATCTCAAAAAAGACAGGTTTAAAAGAGAGAAATGTGTGTTAGAGAGAGAAATAAATAAAAAATAGGGTAACGGGTCAAGAAATTGGTGGAAAAGGGGAAAATTAGGGTTAACACCACATGCCATAGAAGAAAATAGGGTTTTGAGGCCTACAAATAGGCCTTGGGGGGCCCAAAGGTGACATTTTCACCTTGGCATTTGGAGAGTAGAAGAGTGGTGTGAGCGAAGGAGCGATTGTAGAAATTCCTCAAAATTTGCATCATGCAGAGTATGTGTGGAGTACCAATGGTTAAAGGACATAGGAGAGCTAGTATGTGACCTAAACCATGAGTTTCAAGGTAGTTTAGGGGTAATTAATGTAGGTTAATTAGGCTAGGAAAATGGAAAAAATGGAGGCACAGTTCCATAGAACCGTGCTTATGTGTGTGATCGCGACACTTGCATTGCATAACATTGCACTTGTACTAGATCGACACTTGCAAAGCAATTCAGTGCCTGCTTCAGTAATTAGTGCTTCCATAATTCGTACTTGCACTAAAAATGGTGCTTGTGAGGGATATTGTTGTGCTTGGGTTAGAATGGTGCTTGCATTCTACAAATCAACACCTTTGGGGGGTTAAGTATGCACTTGTGCCAAAGTGATGCTTGGGTAGGGTTAAGAGAGCACTTGTGCTAGATAATTCTACACTTACACTAAGGCTCTGCTTGCGTGTGGTATGTATGCACTTGTGTTGGCTAGGGATGCACTTGTGCTGAATGATGCCTATACAAAGCAAGGATGTGCCTACACTTGAAATGATGCCTATGTTAAACAAAAGTGTGACTCTGTAAAAAATATGAGTGTATGAGATTTACAAAGTTGAATTGGAAGGAATTTATTTCTCCCAAGTACTCTATACCTCATAGTGAGTTGATTGCCTTGATTAGATGTCTTCATTGACAAAATAGGTTGTTAGGTTGGGATTTTTATAGTTGATTAGTGCAAACTCAAGTACTTTATCTTCCTAGGATATTGTGATAATTATCCTATCCTTTCTTGATCAAGTCAAGTAAACAATAATCATGTGTATTATTAGGGGTTTTTGGGATTAAAGTGAAAAAAAATTATGTTATTTTTGATGGCTAAAATTGGTTGGTGGTATGATGCAGGAGTCTTTGGGCTCACTTCAGTCGTGTGAGAGGTGACTTGGAGTGATGATTCAGTTATGGTACTGGCTAACCAAGATGGATGAGGAGTGGTTGAGTCTGATGGGACTCTTCCATGTATCTAGGATGCCCCAGCTAAGGGAACACCATGTGATGATGACCACGTTAGTAGAGAGGTGGCACAGTGACACCAATAGCTTTCACCTCTTGAAAAGTGAGGCTATTATTACTTTGGAGGATGTATGGTGGATCTTGTGGCTCCCAATTTGAGGGGAGTTCATGGAGTATGACTTGATGCATGCCAAGGATGCCTTGGTTTGAGTTTTCATGATGAATGGTCTACCCATGAGGGGGATTGAGCTAGAATTGGAGGCAAAGATGAGAGAGTTTCTTGAGCTTTCATTATTCACTGTGACATTGATTACTAGAGTATTAGTGCCTGATCAGAGATCACACAGGTCTATGATCAAATGGATAGGGGTGTTGGACCATATTTTATTAAATGGGATTATATTTTCATGGGGTCCATGCATTTTGGAACAGTTATACAGGGAGATGCACTTGATCATATTGAGATGGGAGGATCTTGGGGTGCAATATTACTCTACTACATATCTAGGATTTTGAGCACTATATAATTTTGTGGCTAGTGTTGGATAGGAGGAGGAGGCCAAGATGCCATATGTATTTTCCTATGTTGCATTTTTACAACACTAGTGGCTGGGTGACCTACCATACTAGAGGTAGGTTATAGATGACATGACTATGAGGTGTGGGAGGAGAACCATTTGTACATTCACTGTATTTAGAGGACTCACTACTTGATTGGTTGGATGCCTTTGATTATTGAGCATTATCTATCAATGATTGTCATACGACAGTTTGGGAATTGAAAGACTATCCCTATGTAGGAGGAAATGTTTACAAGGGTTGTGTGGGAGAGATGGATTAGGGGGGCTACATGGAGCCATACATAGCTAGACAAGACTAGCGAGACACCCCTATAGTACTGTGGGGTCCACAACTAGCAGTGGTAGACATGAACACCACATCAGAGTTTGATGTGTGGTGGGTAGGAAAGAGGCTAGTATGACTGACAATCCCATGGGATCAAATGGCCTTGGTACAGGAGGAGGAGATCAATGAAGAGAGTAGTAGTGATGAGAGTAATGATGACAATGATGATGGTGAGGATGGTAATGATGATGGTGATGGTGGAGATGGGTAGGGTCATTGAGTGCGATAGAGGTGAGATCCTGATGTAGGGTGAGGGGAGGAGAGAGGAGCTAAGGAACATTTGGACATTGGTGGAAAGGATCACAATGATAATGAGGGGGACATACAAGTGTGGTTGGGATTATTGATAGCAGAGAGGGATCAACTTAGGTAGGAATGAGAACAACTGAGACATGAGAGATCAAGTGAGGTAGGATCAAATTTAGGTAGTTAGGTAGAGGGATGTGGCATAGGTAGAGGTAGCCTATTTATAGGGATTATTGGATGGTGCTAGGGGTGGTGATGGGGGTTCTCAGTTAGCAACAATGACAACATAGCGGGATGTGACTTAGGCTTTAGAAACTAGGGCCAAGAAGATGTGACTAGACTATGACAAGAAAGGGATTTTGCTTGATAGGCCTTAGAAGGATCAAGATCACATGAGGTGGTGGGTGAGCTCTTCCACATCACAGAAGAGATGCAATATTATAGGGGATTATATGAGAAGGTAGTGTCACTTGACAATGAGATCCTAGCTTCATGACTAGTAGAAAATCTCACAGATCCAAGTCAGTGTGATTAGGACCTTCGGTGGGCATGGGGCCACCTCCTCCTTGTGGTCCATGTCTACCTACATCACCACCCATGGGGCTAGCTCAGTCAAAGGGGTAAAGCATAGGATAGGTGTTGGTGATGATGATAATTTTTTGGATTATACCCCGAGGGGTATCGACTTTCAAAGTGTACATGCAAGACCTTTTTATATTGTTATATCATGACATTGTTATTTTTTTGATATATATGAGATGATGAGTTTGGACTATGTGTATATGGAATTTATGTGATTTTATGCACGCATGGTTAGATAGATAGTTTGAATGCATCTTTATGTTATAATGTTGTTATGATATGCAAACAGGTTATGTATGATATGATGTATCATGATTATGGATGATGACTATTAATGATTATGGATATGAAATATGATTTATGTTTTAATAGTTATGTATAATGGATCAATGATTTATGGAGCTATGATTATGATCATAGCTAACAACTATGTAGATGACTATGTTTATGATAAAAATGCATGCAATGAGTTGTGGATGATTTGTGTTATAAAATGATGATGGAATAGTGGTTTATGTAAATTATTATAAATTTATGCAAAGGTATCGTGTGCAATGTATAATGGTTATACAAAATGTATTTATGTAAAATGGATTATGATAATGATTCAATGATGATGATGTATGAATTATGTAAATGATTATGATGACGTGTAATGAATAATGGCTTATAAACATGATTATGATGATTAATGATTATGTAAAAATGATTAATGTAATAAGGGATGTAATAGATAATATATAATAATGGATAATGGATGATGAATAATGCAAAATGTATGGTTAAGATGTAAATGTGAAAATGTAATGATGAATAATAAAATAAAATGGATGATAATGAATGATGATCAAAATGAAAAAATGATTAGTGAGTGATGATCAATAAATAAGTAATGAAAGATGAGGAATAGATAAATGAATTTTCTTTTGTGCATGATACAAGATATAGCCAAGTCTAGGTGGGGGTGGGGACATTGGTTATGGGGGGAATGTGAAAGGGTTTGGGGGGTTTAATTATGTTGGAAATATGGTGAGAAATCCTAAAGTTTAATATAGCAAAGATCATTATGCCCCAGTGGTATGAATAACCAATGGTGTAGTCATGTCCTTTGCATGGAATTTGGACTCACAATCAAACAAACAAAATATTATCCCTTAGGACACAATGCCTTCTTATAACCTTAGTGGACCATAAGGGGGATAATGTTGCACAACTGAGTTCATATGTTTTATCCATCCCTACCTAAGGTAGTAGTTAGCATCGGTGGGTTAGGACAATCACAAAAAAACAATACAAAAATGACCATGCCCCCTTTCACACTTTATCCAAAACACACAAAGATATGAGTAGATCTAGGTGGCCTAGACTAGGTAACTCCATGGGTTTGAAAAGAAAATCACAAAAATAAAATAAATAAATTTCAAGGTGAATCATATCTCTTGCCAAGAATGGGATGGATAAATAGTGATAATACCAGACCTAGGAAGGATTCATCCTATTGGGAATAAATGGGTGAGGATTAATGTGGATGGCAAGTCAAATGGTTGTGCCTAGATCAATTATCCTTCTAGTTATGAATTTGTGATTGTGTCCATATGTAGGTATGCTTTTTCCTATTTTACTTGGTTTTTCCAAGATGAAATTAATCAAGATTGCTTAATGATTCAATTCACTTATTTCTACTTGTGTGGAAGTGTAGGATTTTATTATGGATGAAATTTTTATTTTGGGCGAGTCATAATGGTAGTGCTATGAACAACTAGGCATGGCGACCACCAATCCCAAGTACACATTTAGGGAGAGGTATGATGTATTCGTGGCTTAGGCATGGACATGAGAATTGGATGGTAAAAATGAGGGGTATAGCTCATGAAGGATATCTCATCAGTCATGAGACAAGGTGGTGGAAGGGTATGGGTGGGGAAGGTCATGTAAGCTGTCTAATCTATCATGAAGAAATAATGGGGGTCATGGTGGATGAGTGTGATGGTTTATGCATGTGATTTCTAAGGCAAATGAGGATCTAGTGAAAATGAGGGATCATGCATGATGGTCAAGGTCAAGGTAGAAAAATCTTTCCCATTAAAAAGGGGAGGTGGGCATGGTTAAGCAACATGAATTCCAAGCCATAGTTAGCAGGTGATGTAAGGGAGTTTATTGTGATGGTAAGTGTGGAATGGAAGACCTAATAGATGGTGGATGTGACATTACACATGTCACCTATTTTCAGATTTTCACCATGGTACTTGCCCAAAGTGTTTGTTTGCTAGGTTTTTAAACATTGGACAAATTATTTCTCTTTACTATTTTTTGTATTTATTTATTTTTTGGATTTTTATGAATTTTTTTTTTTTTAAAGATTTTTATGCATAGAATTTCTTAAGATGCGTTATATTCATTGGTTCCTCCAAGGGTTCACCTTCCATAGTAGCCAATTAATAAGCATTGGAACCATACTTTACTATGATAATATAAGGACCTAACCAGTTGGGATCAAACATTCCTTTCTTTTCACAATCATGTAAATTGTGCTGATTTTCTTTGAGGACTAGATCACCAATCTCAAATTCCCTAGGCTTTATTTTCTTGCTATAAATTTCTAAAGCCGATTCTGATAAACCCATAGATAATTTAGAGCATTGAGGCATTTTTCATCTAGGATTTCCTACTACTATAGTCATGTCACTCGATATTCCTCTTCATTAATGACATTTTGTAAAGATATCCTCAAGGATGGGAGCTTGACCTCTATTGGAAAAAAGATTTAGAGCCAAAGGCTAGTGAATATGGTGTTGCCCCCGTGGGAGTGCAAATACTAGTGCAACAGGCCCACAGGGTAGGGTTGAGTTGGAGATGCCAATTTTGACTAGTGTCATTGATCGAATTTTTAAGTATTTTTAAAATTGTTTTATTAGTGGCCTTGGCTTAGCCATTTCCTTGTGGGTCATATGGAGTGGATAAATGATGTTGGATATGAATTTTTTTGACATAGATCATGGATGTCTTGTTTTTTAAATGGATTCCCATTATCTGTAATAATGGAGGATGGAATACTGAAGTTGTTAATATGTAGCGACTAATCATGCAAATATTGTACACCCGTAATGTATTCTCGTCAGGGTTTAGGGCTAGGTTGGGCCCCTAGTGGGGGTTTAGGGGTGCAACCCCCAATTTTTTTTCCTTTTAACTCATCAAGGTTTTCCTACTGACATGTCAAATGAAAAAAAATGACTTTGTAAAACCCTAATTCTAGAAGCTTCCAAAATGATTGTTATAAGCAGTTGGGATGTATATTACGATTGTGTGTTCATGAGATTATAATCTATTTTTCATTGGATAATAAAATCATTGGGTGGATGAGTTTCTATAGATGTAGCCCATATTGGGTGAACCATGTTAAATTTATGTGTAGATCTCTTTTGTGTTATTCTTCATTGTTATTTCTAGGCTATTTAATCTGAATATAATTGTTAATGTTTATTGCTCAAATCTACTTGAATTCTAACAACTAGTATTAGAGTCATGTGCATTTTGGTTGATTG
Source organism: Sequoia sempervirens (assembly GCA_007258455.2). Taxonomy (NCBI): domain Eukaryota; kingdom Viridiplantae; phylum Streptophyta; class Pinopsida; order Cupressales; family Cupressaceae; genus Sequoia; species Sequoia sempervirens. The sequence continues at coordinate 305,365,496 of VDFB02373365.1, read as the reverse complement.
GAAGGAAACCTGTAGTTTTGAGTGGGAGCAATGCAAGAAGGAAAATTCAAGGTTGAGAAGTTCAACAACCAAAATTATAAATTATGGAAGATGTAGATGGAAGATTATTTGTACCAAAAGGATCTATGGCGGCCATTGCAAGGAAAATCAAAGAAAGATGCTACGATGTCCAATGAAGAATGGAAGATTTTGGATAGAAAGGAATTGAGAACCATTCGGTTGTGCCTGACACCATTGGTGGTATTCAATATATCAGAAGCAAAGACAACATAGGCTCTGATGGAAGATTTGGCTAAATTGTATGAAAAACCCTCAACTTCAAATAAGGTATTTCTCATGAAGTTTTTATTTAATCTAAAAATGATTGAAGGTTGATATGTGACAAATCATTTAAATGAGTTTAATATGATTACTGGTCAATTAAATTCTATAAAAATGAATTTTGATGAAGAGGTGAGGGCTCTCTTTATTTTATGTTCATTACCAGAAAGCTAGAATAACTTGGTAATGGCTATAAGTAACTTTGTCTTTGGTTCAAATACATTAAAATTTGATGATGTTGTTGGAGTTATTCTTAGTGAGGAAATGTGATAGAAAAGCATAGGCGAGAGTTCAACATTGGGTAATGATTTGACTGTAGAGAATAGGGGAAGAAAAAAGGAGAGAGGAAAAATCCCAACATATCATGGGAAGTCACAAGGGAAGTGTAAGAAAGGTAGATCTAAATCTAGAGGAAAAATGGATTTTCGGCACTATGAAAAGCCAGGACACTTGAAGAAGGATTGTTGGTCTCGAAAAGGAAAACAAAGAGACATACAACATGATCATAGTAAGGAAGCTAATGTTACAAGTAATACATTGCAGGATGCTTTAATTCTATGTTTAGATAATGTTAATGATTCCTGGGTAATAGATTCAGGGGCTTCATTTCATGCCAAAACCCATATGAAATATTTTGTAGATTATGTTCAAGGTGATTTTGGAAAGGTATATTTGGGTGATGATGAACCTTGCTAGATTGTTAGAAAAGGAAAAATAAAAATCAAGCTGTAGAATGGAAATGAATGGTTGCTACAAGAGGTAAGGCATGTTCCAAATTTGAGAAGAAATTTAATCTCCGCGGGACAATTGGGTAGTGAAGGCTACATAGTTACCTTTATAGACAAAGTCTGGAAGGTCACTAAAGGTGCATTAGTAGTGAATAAAGGTGAAAAGGTAGGCACATTGTATTTGTGTACTGGTAATACTTATTCTACCCTAGCTGCTACAAAAATAGTTGCTACTAAGATAGTTAGAGCACTTGCTATAGGGATAGAAACAAAATTGTGGCACCATAGACTTGGGCACATGAGTGAGAAAGGGATGAAGATCCTTCACTCCAAAAAGTTTCTACCAGGTCTAAACTAGATTGACTTGGAGTTCTGGCAAAAATGTGTTTATGGAAAACATAAAAGAGTATGATTTCTCGAAGTTGGGAAAGAGAAGAAGAGTGAGAAATTAGAGCTTGTGCATTCAAATGTATGGGGACTAGCTCAGGTATATTCTCTTGGTGGCTCTTGTTATTATGTTACTTTTATTGATGATGCAACTAGAAAACATGGGTGTATTTCCTAAAACAAAAATCTAAAGTTTTTGAAACTTTTAAAAAGTGGAAAGCTTTGGTTGAGAATGAGACATGAAACAAGTTGAAGTGTCTCAGATTTGATAATGGAGGTGAGTATTGTAGCAGAGAATTTGAAAATTACTATTCATACAATGGAATCTGTAGGCAGAAAATGGTTCCTAGAACCCCACAAGAAAATGGTTTCTGAGACGATAAATAGGACCATTATGGAGCGTGCAAGGAGCATGAGATTATATGTTGGACTACCCTTACAATTTTGGGAAAATGCTGTACATACCACTGATTATTTAATAAATAGGGGACCTTCAAATCCTTTGGATGGTGGCATTCCAGAGGAGGCATGGACTGGTAAATAGGTAAACTATTCATTTAAGAAAACCTTTGGTTGTGAATCTTTTGTCCATGTTGATATTGAAAATAGAACCAAGCTTGAGGATAAGTATAAAAAATGTACCTTAATTGGATATAGAGTAGATGAATTTGGTTATCAGTTATGGGATTATGAAAATCATAAAATCATTAGGATTAGAGATGTTATATTCAATGAGAAGGTCATGTATAAGGATCAACTACAAGAGAAAAAGCATGAACATGCCAAAAAGGAATATGTGGTGCTGGATGAGATTCTAGAAAATAAAATGCTAGTGGTACCTGATGCTCAACAACAACAATTTATCCCACAGACTCCTACAAGTGTTAGATGTTCTACAAGGATAACTAGACCTCTAGAAATATTTTCTCCATCATTATACTCTATATTATTAACTAATTCTAGTGAACCTGAGGTTATGAAGAAGCAATGTAGGTAGATACCAAAAAGTAGTGGGAGCTAGGCATGAAAGAGGAAATGGATTCCTTGCTACAAAATTAGACTTGGGACTTAGTCTGATTGCTTGCAGGTAAAAGAGCATTTCCAAATAAATGGGTTTACAGGTTGAAGGAAGAAGATGGAGGGAAGAAAATAAATAAGGCTAGACTCGTGGTAAAAGGTTTTGCATAAAAAGAAGGTATAAATTTTGATGAAATATTTTCTCTGGTTGTAAAGATGACTCCTATTAGAACTATTCTAAGTCTTGTGGCTATGGAAGACTTGCATCTTGAACAACTAGATGTGGAAACAACATTTCTCCATGGGGATTTGGAAGAGGAAAAATACCTACAACAACCATAGGGATATGCAGTCAAGGGTATGGAGGAATTTGTGTGTAGGTTAAAGAAGAGTTTGTATGGCCTAAAGCAAGCACCTCATCAATAGTATTTGTAATTTGATATTTTTATGATTGAAAAAGGTTACAAAAGATGTCATTTTGATTATTGTGTTTATTTTAAGAAATTGGATAATGGCAGCTATATTATCTTGTTGCTCTATGTTGATGACATGCTGATTGCCAAGTCTAACATGCAACATATTAATGAACTTAAGCATAAATTAGAAAATTCATTTGCTATGAAGGATTTGGGTGCAGCAAAATAAATCCTTGGTATGAGGATCACATGGGACAAGACAAACAAAAAAATATTTTAGTCTCAAAGTGAGTATGTAGAGAAGGTGTTGAAAAGGTTTAACATGCAGAATGCAAAAGCAGTTAGTACACCTTTTCCTAGTCATTTTAAGTTTACTAAGGAGATGTGTCCAAAGACACAAGAGGAGGAAGACAAAATGTCTAAGATACCATATGCATTAGCAGTCGGTAGATTGATGTATGCAATGGTATGCACAAGGCCAAATATTGCACATGCAGTGGGAGTTGTGAGCAGGTATATGAGCAATCCAGAAATGGAACATTGGAATGTGGTAAAATGGATTCTCCGAATTTAAGAGGTACTACTTCAAAGAAACTATGTTTTGGAGGAACAAATTCTGCTCTAAAAGGATATGTTGACTCTGATATGGCGAGTGATATTGATAGTAGGATGAGTACTATAGGGTATGTTTTTATTGTAGGAGGTACTACAGTCAGTTGGATTTCAAGACTACAAAAGGTTGTTACGCTTTCAACCACTGAAGCTGAGTATGTTGCTACTACAAAAGCTAGCAAGGAGATCATTTGGTTACAATGTTTTCTAGAGGAATTGCAACAATGAAAAGAAGATATCCCTTTGTACATTGATAGAAAAAGTTTCATTCATCTTGCTAAGAATTGAGCTCTGCATTCAAAAACTAAGCACATACAACTCAAATACCACTTCATCCGGTCAGTTTTGGAGGATGAACAGTTGAAGCTAGAGAAAATTCACACAAGTGAGAATCCTGTAGATATGTTCACAAAGGTAGTTACACAGGAGAAACTAATTTACTCATGAATTTAAATTGGCCTTCATGACTGATAATGGTGGATATAAGAAACTAGCCAGACTTGTGCTCTAGTGGGAGCTGCAAGTGCAACTGTGTCGTCCAGGATTAGTCTCCAAGTGGAAGATTGTTTGGTGTGGAGCCTGATCAGTCTCCAAGTGGGAGATTATTGATATTTGGTGATTGATCATGCAAATATTGTACACTCATAATGTATCTTCACTGGGGTTAAGGTTGGGTTGGGCCCCAAGTGGGGGTTCAAGGGCGGTAGCCCTTGATAGGAGGGGTTCGAGGGCGTAACCCCCACATTTTTTTCTTCCCATTAACTCGTCAAGGTTTTCCCACTTGTAGTGTAGGAAAATGCATACCCTTACATTTTCACACTTTTTTGGGCCTGCCTTGCTTTATTTATCCCTATTTATGTCTTAATTGGTCCTATTTTGCATCAACAAGCCTAATAAATTACATCTTTTTATGGCTAATCCCAACATGCTTCAAAGGGTAAATGACATTTTAATGATTCCGGCTATGTGTCCCTAATTTTTAGGTCGAAACTAAGACATCACCTAGGGCGTCTTTTTCCCCTAAAGGTTTTGGGACCCTAATTTCAAATGTGCCTTAAAGTGGCCCCTTTTTGGAGTCTATGCCCTGAGTTTCATGCCTCGGGACTAAGATGCTACCTAGGGCGTCTTAGTCCCCCTTAGGATATTTTTGGCATTTAATTTCAAATCATAGCAGGATTTAGCCTCCTTTAATTAATGATTTGATATGTCATATTGTTGTGCAATTTTGGGATATTAAGCATAGATAAGTATAAATACAAGGTTCCTTCAATCATTTTATCCTAACAAACATTCAAGTATTCATTCCTAAGGAAAGTTTATGAGATCAAGAGCATTCAAGATCAATTCATCAAGCATTTGGAGCCATCATCAAGATTCAAGCATCATATCAAAGATATTCTTGCATCATGTGTGTTTTTGAGCTAACATTTGTGATGTAGGGTTTTGATTCAAGCAAGCAATTCAAGTCAATATACATCAAACATTCCTTTGATTCAAGATCTACATTCAAGCTAGCCATCTCACACAAGTTTGCAGATTTCACAACAAGGTTTTGGTGAGTCAAAACATAGCACTTTGTTCATTCATAATTTCCCCCCTTAATTTCATTTCATTTGAAGGTTTAATTACCAAAAAGGGGTTTGACCAAGGCAAACCCCCATTTACAAACAATCAACAAGTTTTTCCTCTCTTGTGTGTTTGTGATTATAGATTTAGGTTGAAGACTTAAAGATCATTTGAAGTGCAAAGTTGCAAAGTTGCATTACAAAGTTGCCATCTTCACGGAAACTCACCTACATGCCAGATCTGGAAGTTTCAAGACCCGAGATCTGAGAAGAAGGAAGTGCAAACCTTAAGCCTTAGGACCACATTCAGATATTTCAAAAATTTAGAACAAGACTAAGTCACCACCTAGGGTGTCTTAGTCCTCCCAAAGGTATTTTGTAGAGATTATTTTGAATCCTGTTCTAGCATCCGAAGATTCCACATCTACCTTGAAAAACAACAGTGGGACTAAGACAATAGTAAGGGTGTCTTAGTCCTCATAGCACATTTTGACAACATTTTTGCATTTCCAAAATCCTCATCACATTTATAGACTTCCCAAGTACACACATTATAACATCCTATTGCTTAATTTCATCATTTGCATCCTTCATTTAGCTTGCATTACTAGGTTTTGTGAGTTGAATGTTAAGTTGTGTTTTCCAAGCTTTTGCTTGGTGGTGGACCCCTCAAAGCTTAAAGAACCCCCTCCTAGGTCTTCCTTGTTGAGAATTGACTTACCTTTAAGGTGGTTAGTTAATCCAATTTGGATTCCTAGGACATTATTGAGTGGCCGAAGGAAACTAAGGTGGGCACTCCCCCACACTAAATTTCTTCCCAGTTCATTTTGGTGAACCTGAAATTTTAAAGCATTCATTTTTTGATTTGGAGTTCATTAAAGTCCTAGATCTAGGTTGAATTAATTCTTGCATTGCATCTTGTATTAGTGAAAGTGCATCTACGATTTCTCATACTTGCATTAGTAAAAGTGCATCTAGGGTTTCTCATACTTACATTAGTGAAAGTGCATCTAGGATTTCTCACTTTTGCATTAGCGAAAGTGCATATAGGTTGCATTTTTACTTTCTTGCATCATCTTATCTAATTGAAAAACTAAAATGTGCATTGTTACTCATCCTAATTGCATTTAGGAACATTGTTATTGCATTCAAAATTAAAAAAATTACATTCAATTTTGCATCCAATTACTTGTCATTAGTTACTTTTTCTTGCATTCATTCACATAGTTTTGTGTTTCTAAACATTGGGTCCTTGGATAGGCAACTTGGGAATATTGTCAACTCAGAATTTGCTATTTTTCTGACAAAAACCTCTACTGGGACAAAAACACCCTTCTTGGTGTCTTAGTCCCTCTGTGGTTTTCTGCCTCATAATCCTACCTGGGTTGATTGCTTTCTATTTCACTTTCTAGGACCTCAAAATTTCACCAGTGGGACCAAGACACCCTTGTTGGCGTCTTAGTCCCTATTGACTTTGAAGTTCCAATTTTTAGGGTTTAAATATGCTTTTCTGTGCTTCTGTTTGCTACCATTGGTTATCTGTTTCAGTGGGTTGACTTTCTATTACATGCATTTTACTAAATCTAGCTTAAAGTGCTTCATTTCATGCATTTCTCAATACCAAATTTTCATTTACAACATTTCATCTTTTAGGTTGTTGCATAGTGTAATCAGCAAATTATCTTGTTTGAAATCTGAAAATTGCATTTAAACATTTCACTTTAGGTCATAGAATTGCATTTTATTTACTTTTCCATGGTAGCATGTTCTCTTTCAAGTGATGTGGCTTTGACATGGTTAAAAATGGATTGCATAAGTACAACATCCCCTCTTATGAGTTCAATATAGAGTACAACAATGAGGCCATTAAGAAACATGTTAGTCATCCTTCTACTATCTTTCATAGTTATGAGAACATCTTAGAGCAAAAGGAACAAACAATTGAAATAATCCTTAATATTACATTGCCTATTGGTAAGGATGATATAATACAAGAAGATACAAGCATAGACAATCATGAAAACCATAATTTTTCTTTGCTCGATGCCTCTCCTACTAGAGATGAAGGTATCTTGGTGACATAAGACACAATCATTGTGGATCATGAGAGTTTTGATTGTCTCTCTCCTCCCCCCCTTGGAAAGATAACATGCCAGAAGAAGATGAGATCATTGCCACCACTTTGCTTACCCCAAATACATCTCTCAAAACCTCCCCTAATTGCAAGAAGGCTTTAGTAAAAGAGGATACAATCATGAATGATCATGAGAATCACATTTCTTAGGAGGACATGTGGATTGAAAGTGATAATCTTATCTCTCTCCTTCCTAACGTCCCTAACATTTGGAAAGAACTATTTGAACAAAATCATTTAACTATTTGTAATCATGAAAACCATAGTAGTCCTTCTCTTAATGCTTCTCCTATTAGTGATTTACTTTACATGGCATAATAATGGAGAGTGATGAACTTTTGTTTGCCTCTCTCCTAAAATCTCTCATACCGGGGTAGAAGTTATGGCACAAGAGAATGAGACCCTAGAAAATAAGAATGAAATCACTGGCAATCAGGATGATCACATATGTCCTCTTGATATCTCTCCTAGTTGTGAAGAAGATATTGCAGTGTTAGAAGATCAAAGCTATGAGAGTCACAATAATTCTATTTGCTTCTCTCCCTATAGAGAAAAGATTATTGAACAAGCGAATACCATTGATCATTCCCCTACTTGCGATGAAGTCATTTTGAAAAAGCCAATCCTTGAATGCCAATAACATTTGGTTTTTAGTTCTCCTAAAAACTCTCCTACTAGGGAAGATATCATGGTGCAAGAAAATGAGAACATTGACAACAGTAATTCCTTAGATGAAGATGATGAAGTTACATTAGACTCCCCTTCCCTAATACATCATGAAAATTATTCTGAAGTTATGCACATTAGATATCCCTTGGAGTACTCTCCCAATCCTAAACTTATCATTTATCTACTCTCTCAAACACCACAAGTTCAAGAAAAACCTATCCTAATCCTCAAACCACCTAAGAACAATATTTCACAACAATCGAGTTACAATACCGTTGCTCATACATATAACACTAGGAACAATCTACAGCCAAGAAAAAAACCTTCAATGTGTTGCAATATGGTGTGTCCCTTGGTCTTCCTTGCAACACAACACTTGGGTTAGTGACATGGTATAACCGCCTCCTGTGGATCTTAACTAAAGCTTGTATCAAGCATTGACAGGTAGATCTTTTGGTGCAATGGCAAGGCCAACAATTGGTATCAAAGTTAGTCATAGGTTCAAACCCCTCACTTGTGCTAGGGGAGATTGTTGCAAGATGGCATGTCCCTTGGACTTCCTGGTAGCACAACTCTTGGGTTTGTGACATGGTCTAATCGCCTCCTGTGGATCTTAACTGAAGCTTGTATCAAGCATTGACAGGTCGATCTTTTGGTAAAATGGCAAGGCCAACAAAACATCCCTCCCATTGCCTAATCCTATCTTACTAGGCCCCCCTCATTTTCCTTCACAAAGTGGAAAAGAGTATGATCTTGTTGAACAAATTAAGAATACTCCTACAAAGATATCCCTATGGGACCTAATTCAAAATTCACCTAATTATCACACTATGCTTCAAACAACCTTGCAACAAGTTGTGGTTCCCTCTAGTGCAAACTTGATCAAAATATCATCAATGATTCAAGGAATAAATGATGACATTGTTTTCCACCAAAGTGAGCTCCCTCCTTTGGAAGTGCAAAAACAATATGATGCTTTCATGATCATAGATCAATACAATAGCATAAGGATAAAATGAACCCTTGTGGACAATGGTTCAACCTTAAATGTGTGTAGTGAAAACCTTTTGGATAAGCTTGGTATTGATAAATCAAAAATTCAACCCACCTCTTTATCTATTAGTGGCTTTGATAATGTGGGAAAACAACCGCTTGGGGTAATCACATTACCTATTAAAGTTGACAAAGTTACATTACAAACCCCAATCCATGTTATGCCTGATGATCTTTCATACGATCTTCTTTTAGGAAGACCATGGATTCATGAGATGCATGTTGTTCCCTCTACCATTCATTGTATCATGAAATATCTCTACAACAACAAAGTTTATACAATCGAAGCCGATCCTAAACCATACAGTTGTTTGAACATTGAGAAAGGTAAAGAGAACCCTTTGAAAACATTGACACCAACTACACAAGTGGAACCCATGCAAGAACAACAAAAAGATAGATGTCCTAAATCCTTCACAATGATATCACTAGATGATTTGGGATCATTGAATTTCAAACCAACATTTATGGGAGAATACAAGATCATAAACAAATATTCAGACACAGGAAAAGAAAAAGTGGTAATGGCAACACATAATTCAGAAGAACCTTCGAAAGCATCCACCTCAACCACTTTAAAGTAAATTACACAACAAAATTTGACGAACTTCATCATGAACAACCACTAAATCCAAAAGAGATGAATAAAATTTATGGAAAATGTTATGAAATGATGAAACAACTTGGTTATAGTGGAAAAGGATGTGGTGCTAGTGAGCAAGGAATTTGTGTCCCTATAGAGCCTCACATGCAATAAAAAACTCATGGTCTTGGTTATTGTCCTTCAAAAGACATAAACAAACCTTCACTCAATATCAACACTCTTACAAAAGATTCCTCTAAACCAAATTTAACAGTAGTGTATCTTGAATTGATAGACACTAGTGGTCTTGATTATTATCCTTTGAAAGAAATGAAACAAACAAAAAAATATTTATTTAATGTCAATTTTATCTCGCAAAACCCTAATGATTTGAATTTGATAGATTTAACATCTTCCTTTAAAGAAGAGAACAAAATATCGCAATCTAAAGAGTCTTGTGTGGGTATGACACCTTGTGCTAAGCAAGAGATATCTTTGTTGCAAAATAAAGCAATATCTACCATTGATCAAGAGGGTATCTTGTTGAGACTCCTTCGGGATCATTTGATATCCCTCCCTCCAAGAACATGAAAGAAATTTTATTACAAATATTCATTTTGTGCATATCATAGAGTTCATGGTCATTCTACTAATGAATGTAAAGCTTTGAGTAATAAAATCCAACATCTTAAGGAGTTTGGTGTTCTTCCTTATGTGGGGGCACCTAATTCCTCTAATCGATACTGATTTTCATTCTAGCATGTTCCTCATCAATCATCTCGACTCACCCTTGTCCTACACTAAGTGGGGGCAAGGGGTTAGGTAGCCTTGTCCTCATATGTCACTTGTCATTGTGTCTTTTGGCTAGTTGACCGCCTTTCATGTATAGATAAGAGCAAGCTTGGGATGTGGACAACATGCCTTAAGTTGGCTCGCATGTGACATACTGAGTTATCTTTAGCATTGTATTTTTGGGGGAAACCCTTCCATCATATTGCATGATGCAAATTATTTTAGAAACATATGACTTGTCATAGGGATTTTTGAGTAAGCTCTCATGTATTCTTCTACTTTAAAGCAATTTCTCACAACAATGGTATTAGCAACCACTTTAAAGTGGAGGCATACATCAACACTCATATTTCATTGTGCGATTTTATTTCTTCCTGTGATGTGTTCCTTTCTTGGTGATGTCATTGGGTTTAATTTCCTCTGAGAAAATGATATTTCCTTGCACTTGTCCTCTCTTAGAAATATTAAGTACAATGTTCCCTAGGATGAGACCTTGCACTTGTCCTCTCTTGGAAACATTAAGTACAATGTTCCCTAGGATGAGACCTTGCACTTGTCCTCTCTTGGAAATATTAAGTACAATGTTCCCCAGGATGAGACCTTGTATTTATCCTCTCTTAGAGACATTAAGAACAATGTTCCCTAAGAAGATACCTCTCATGAACGAAGTAAAATCCCTTCGAACATCCCTCTTTCCTTTTGCATTTTCTTTTTGTACCTTATTAAAGTCATGGAGGTATGGATTTGGTATGGTCCCTTGGGGATCACCTAGTGAAAATCTAGCTTCACTAGCCCTTGTGAGCATGCATTTCGTTGTCCTTATCATAGTCATGGGGGTATGATTTTGATATGAACCTCTTGGGGCTCACCTAGTGGACAACTAGCTTCACTAGCCCTTGTGAGCATGTGTTTTGTTTGCATAGTGGACAACGCGTTCCACTTGTAAACCTCTCTTGGACAAATAGCCTAGACTTGGTCCACAGTGTCTTGGATGGCTACTCGAAGTTTGATCCGTTGCATTTTTCATTTTCATTTTTCCTTTTTCTTTTTCTCTATCTTTGATGGTCTATGTTTGCAATTTGGTTATGGCTTCATATATCATCCACGTGTGTTCCTTTGTTCCTATGTTGGTTTGCCATAGGATCTTGATCCTGTGGGCTTGACCACCCTCTTGATTATTGTCATCCTATCTTACTAACATTTATACATTTGAACCCCTCTTGATTGCGTGGTTGACTACTTTAGTGTGATTTTGAAGAAAGTTCCTCCTCTCACTAAAGTGGGGGATAAATATAGTGTAGGAAAATGCATACCCTTGCATTTTAACACTTGTTTGGGCCCACCTTGCTTTATTTATCCCTATTTATGTGTTAATTGGTCCTATTTTACATCCAAAAGCCTAATAAATTACATATTTTTATGGCTAGTCCCAACATGCTTCAAAGGGTAAATGAAATTTTAATGATTTTGGTTGTGTGTCTCTGATTTTTGGGACAAGAATAAGATGCCACTTAGGGCATCTTTTTCCCCCAAAGGTCTTGGGAACCTGATTCAAATGTGCCTTAAAGTGGCCCCTTTTTGGAGTTTGTGCCCCAATTTTCATGTCTTGGGACTAAGATGCCACCTAGGGCATCTTAGTCCCCCTTAGGGTATTTTCAGGATTTAATTTCAAACCTTGGTGGGACTTAGCCTCCTTTAATTAATAATTTCATATGTCAGATTTTTGTGGTGTAATTTCAAGATATTAAGCATAGATAAGTATAAATACAAGGTTCCTTCAATCATTTTATCCTAATAAACATTCAAGTATTCATTCCTAAGGCAAGTTTATGAGATCAAGAGCATTCAAGAGAAATTCATCAAGCATTTGGAGCCATCATCAAGATTCAAACATCATATCAAAGATCTTGCATCGTGTGTGTTTTTGAGCTAACATTTGTGATGTAGGGTTTTGATTCAAGCAAGCAATTTAAGTCAATATCCATAAAAAATTCCTTTGATTCAAGATCTACATTCAAGCTAGCCATCTCACACAAGTTTACAGATTTCACAACAAGGCTTTGGTGATTTGCAACATATAACTTTGTTTATTCATCATTTCCCTTCTTTATTTCATTTCATTTCAAGGTTTAATTACCAAAAAGGGGTTTGACCAAGACAAACCCCCATTTACTAACAATCAACAAATTTTTCCTCTCTTGTGCATTTGTGATTGCAGATTTAGGTTGAAGACTTGAAGATCATTTGAAGTGAAAAGTTGAAAATTTTCATTGCAAAGTTGCCATCTTCATGAAAGCTCACCTACATGCCAGATCTAGAAGTTTCAGGACCCGAGATCTAAGAAGAAGGAAGTGTAGACCTTGAGCCTTAGGACCACATTTGAAGATTTTAGAAATTCAGAACAAGACTAAGTCACCACCTAGGGTGTCTTAGTCCTCTGAAGGTATTTTGTAGAGATTCTTTCGGATCCTTTTCTGACATCTGAAGATTCTGCATCTACCCTAAATAAACAACAGCAAGACTAAAATAATAGTAAGGGAATCTTAGTCCTCCATAGCACATTTTGACAACATTTTTGCATTTCAAGAATCCTCATCACATTTCTAGACTTCCTAGGTACACAAATTATAACTTCTTGTTACTTAATTTCATCATTTGCATCCTTCATTTAGCTTGCATTACTAGGTTTTGTGAGTTGAATGTTAAGTTATCTTTTTCAAGCTTTTGCTTGGTGGTGAACCCCTCAAAGCTTAAAGAACCCCCTCCTAAGTCTTCCTTGTTGAGAATTGACTCACCTTTGAGGTGGTTATTCAATCTAATTTGGACTCCTAGGAAATTATTGAGTGGCCGAAGGAAACTAAGGTGGGCACTCCCCCACCCTATTTTCCTCCTGGTTCACCGCTAACATGTCAAATGAAAAAAAAAATGACTTTGTAAAACCCTAATTCTAGAAGCTTCCAAAAAGCTTGTTATAAGCAGTTGGGATGTATGTTGCGATTGTGTGTTTGCAAGATTGTAATCTATTTTGCATTGGATAATAAAATTATTGGGTGGCTAAGTTTCTATGGATGTAGCCCATATTGGGTGAACCACGTTAAATTTTTGTGTTGATCTCTTTTGTGTTATTATTCATTGTTATTTCTAGGTTATTTAATCTCCATATAATTGTTAATGTTTATTGTTCAAATCTACTTGAATCCTAACAAAAGTGACAAATGATGTAATGGAGGATAAATATGGTGAATTTTTTTTGGTGATGTATGTTAGTGGAATGGCCTCCACCCATTTGGTAAAGTATTTGGTGGTAGTGATTATGAACTTATGGCGATTGGATGAGGGTGAATGTATTTTTCCAACAAGGTCTAACCCCCACCATGAGAAAGGCCATGGATTGACAATAGGTTGTAACTCTTACGATGGTGCATGAGTGAGGTCACCATGTTGCTAGCATGGCCAACAAGTCTTTATAAAATTATATGCATATTGCTCCATTGTTGGCCAATAATATTTGATGCGTAGAAAATGATTTGCTAGGGTAGGACCAGTGAAATGGTCCTTAAAGATACCTTGATGTACCTCATGTAAAGCGGTTTGAGCCTCATATGTGTCTAGAGTTAGACACCTCAGGAGGGTACCTTCAAAGGATCTTTGGTAAAGCATGTCGCCCAATAAAGTGAAACGAGTAGATTTGCAAATGAATGATTGATATTGGGAGGTAGATAAGTTGGGTGGAAGGGTGTTATCATGGAGATAGTTATAATATCTAGATACCATGATGAATTGGGACCAACTATATCATACACCAATTTTAATTCTGGAAGATCATAAGCAGGCACAAATAGTTGTTTAATTAGGAACTTGAATTGTTGATTATTATGGGGCATGTCTAAGAGGGAAAAAATTATTTCCATAACATTAGTTGCCTTGCTATTTAAATGAGGGACTTGATCAAATTAAATTTACATGAATTATTGTTTAGGGCTGTCCATCATATGTTTATAGGGAAAAAAATGTCATCTTTTGTTTGATACTCATCATTCACTCGTTTGATGACCAAATGAGAATCACCATATACCTATAACTTATCTATTTTCTAATGAATGGTGAGTCTAAGTATTGTGAATAATGCATCATATTATGCAATATTATTTGTGCAAGGGAAGGCTAGGCAATAGGACATAGGTATGCAATCACCTTGAGGGGTTACAAATATTATACTTGCCACCAAGCCATGCTAAGTGAATGATCCATCAAAGTATAAATTCCACCATGTTCCCTCACTCATAGCAAGAATACCTTCATCTAGGAATTATATTAATAAGGAATGACTATCTGTTAGAGGAGCATTCGTAAGCTGATCAACCAATACTTTTTCTTTAATGGCCTTTCTATCTACATATTCAATATCAAATTTACTAAGAATCATGATCCATTTTGTCATGCAACCTATGAGTGTAGCTTTTGAGAGTAAATATTTTAAAGGACCCACCTTGTAAATAAGTTGAATTTTGTGATTAATCATGTAGTGCCATGATTTATTAGCATGAAAGACCATTGCTAGGTATGCCCTTTTAATTGGAGTATAGTTCAATTCACAACCTAACAAAGTATGAGATATATAGTAGATAACTCTTTCTTTTCCTTTATCATCATACTATGCCAATAATGCCCATCCATTATTGATTTGAACTTAGTAGGATCAACTTATATACCTTTACATGATACAATGAATCCCAAAAGTTTTGCTGATGTTATACCAAATACATATTTCTTTGGATTTAGGCATTGTGAAGCATATTTTTTCCTTTGAACATTTTTGTTTCTAGCCCTTGTTTCCTTTTTGCTTCGGGATGGATTTGTACTTGAAGGATGGGGACTTCTCTTGCATAAAGAAACACAGTACAACACGTGGTGGCTGCATGGATTTATATATATTGTTTCCCTTTCAGGCTTGAATTGGGGACATGTGTTAGCTTGGCGGGGTTTTTCTTCAAAATCGCTCTCACAAAATATAAAATTGCCCGCTTGCTTGACATGTCATCTATTTTCGTTGGGTAGTTTGTACCTTCCATGGAATAATATTTTCGGGTGGAGTGCATTAGGGAGCATGATGGATGCATTAATTTTGGGGTGGAACCTTCGAGTTGGCATCATCAATCTCCATAGCTGATCGATCAGATTTTTCCAGGCTGTGTTAAAATCCAATTATTTTCTGACAATATATCTTTGCTAAATATCTGAAACCATTAATGAAGAAATTACAACTTAATGAGTGAAGATTGCTGTGATCTAATCAAGATCTAGGATTAGATTGCAAGCTATTAGATTTAGGCATCTGGTAGTTTCTTCTTCTAGCTATAAGGGTTGGCAATAGTGAGTAAAATGTTTTCTGAGTTTTCCTCAAAAATCTCTCAAGGAATATAGATATTTTTTAGGGAGACTTATTTTCTCAGAAGTAGTAGGGATTTTACAGGATATTGTTTTTGATAAAGGAAAAAACGGGTTTTACAGGGACTCAAAACCACAGAGTTTACAACAAGAAGGAATAAGTGTTAAAGATACCAAAAAAAAGGATGCAAAAAGAAAAGAGCCTAGGAAACACAACAACCACTAACCCAAGGCCAATACGGGCCACCAAAAAAACCCAACCAAAAAACTAGCAAAAACCCCCAACTAACCTAAGGATTTAAGAGCCTCAGTAGCCTCAGCTTTGAGATTGTGCATATCTTGAGTGCACTTCTTCAGCGCCTGAATAGATTGGGGCATAGGAGTCTTCCTCTTCAGACTACATCTCGTCTACTTAGAGATACCAACATCCCCAGTACTATTTTTATCCTTATCAGCTTCCAATTCCACAAACAGAGAACCCTGATGTGAATTTTCCAGTTTCTCAGTCATTGCATTAATAATGATGGCACTATGTTTCACCATTCTATAATTGTGTTGCATAATAGTTTTCATTTTTTTTTTCATTTTTCCAATTTCATCTTCCAGGCATTTGAATTTACCTTCATTATCCTCAACCCCCATCCTCATCTTATCCTCATTCCTCCCGCCCTCCATAGTAAAAAGGGAGTTGACTTTAACTTCCAAATCCTCCAACTTGTTGTTGAGGGCCCTATTTCTGAGATTAAGGTCCTTAATTCATGGAAGGCCCATTTCATTATTCTTAAGTAATCCATAGCACCATTTCTAGCATAAGCTAGGATATCCCCAGGAAACTCATGGTCCTATTTAAAATAATGGTCATCAGGGTTTAGGTCTCTAGGGAATTTCGTTCTGCTTTCTCTGTCTGTAGCAGGATGGGACGAGTAAGAGTTCTGGATAGCATTAGGGGCCTCCGAAATGTTCTCCTGAGAGTCCTCAAAGTAAGAGACTAGTTTATTAATAAGGGACTCTTTTTGGGTGGGCTTAACTTTTTAAACAAAGGAACTGGGGTTTTTATCTTTCGAAATAGAGCAGCTGGGGTTTTTGACATTACTAGATTCTTAAGTGGGGGTTTACTGGTGCAGGAGCACCTAGGCTAACCTCCATTTTTGTTTGTCATTTTTGGCTTGTACCTGACCTTAGCCAAGTCAGGGTAATAGTGTGTTTATTTTGGACCTTAGAAGGTCTTGCTTGTGTGTGGAATTGGTGAGTTAGTCACTAGGACTAAGGTCACCATAGTTTAGTCCTTGTTAATTACTTTTGCTTTAATTAACCTTAGTAGATGAAGTTTGGAATAGAGCATTAAATGTGTTCTAAACACATGTAAGTTGTTAGAAGATGCCAAGAGGCAGTTAAGGGATTTGATGGCTCGAAATCAAGGAGTTAGAGGTCCTAGAAGTTAGGAAGAGGACACAATGATGGGAAGTTGCAAAAAGTTGTTGTAAAGTTGCATGACAACATTTGTTAGGTTTCATGCAACTTAGTTATCTCGGATCCCCTAAAAGCTAGGAGTGTGGGATTGGCCAACATCCCTTGAAACATGGCAAAAGGCATCTATGTAAGGTAATGGATCGAAGGCAAGCAGTTAGATTGTTGTAATCAAGTTTTTGGTTGATGGGAATAGAGAGAATTCTGGAATTTATGTGTTTTTCCTGAGTATTTTGAGAAACAGTGATATAAAATGCATTGTATATATTGATTTGGCATTGTATTCATGTTCATAGTGAATTTTTAAGTCTTTTTCATTTAGTAGTCAAGTTGTTTTGTGCTAAATTAGTGTTTTGAATTCATAGGTTAGGGTCTTGAGGTTTTTCCGGTTCAGTTTTGATCAGTTTGTCTTTTCATGGCTCCCCCATGAAATCTAGCCACAGGAATTTCCTGAAAATGGATGGATTTTCTAGGGGAGTCATTGGTCTGTACATATGTAGTGGTAGGGGTCGTGAAGAGTCGAGTAGTAGGATGTATTGACAAACCCTAGGTAGGCTAAAGGTGCCCGGTTAGAGGTTTGGCAGTGAAAATTTGGAGAACATAGGCAGGGGAAGGAGGTACTATACAGAACAAGTACAGTTCCAAGTGGGGCATAACCAAATCTAAGAATGCTAGGAGGATTGTGGCTTAATCAATCCATTTGTGTAAGAGACAAGCAAGAGAACAGTGAAACCCTAGGAATTAGGCCTATTAGCCCTACTTGCCCTAGATTGTAGGAACCCACTGTACGGAGGAGTCAAGGGTCTAAAACCCTGTGAAGCTTTTAAAAGACCAAAAAGGGTGTCTGAAAGTGCATTTTTTTTGCCAGGTTGTTTGGAGAACTTGAGCAAGAAAGCCAAAAAGGACACTGTCAAGGGCTACTAGAAATTAGGCCTTCTCAAAGAAAAATCTTGGAATCGGTAAGACAGCAGATTGAAGGTCCTCAAAGATGGATCTAAATGGATGTGAATTGCATGATTCCAGTATCTCTAGCACCCCTGCAATTAGTTCAAGGTGTTTTGTGATATTGGCACTTAGAGTCTTCTAAGTGTAGGAGAGAGCTTTGCAAGTTCAAGTGGTGTCAGTCCTCTAAGGTGAAGCACAAGGAGTGAGGCTCTTGGAGAAGAGTTGAGACATGACTTAGTTGATAATCTAAGCCTAGCAAGAAGCTAGAAAGGGATCAAGTTCTTGGATGAAGACAATGAAAAGTCTTCTTAATTGATTGTGCAAGCAAACCAAGGAGCACTCACACCATATTGGTATCAGAGCCTTTGTCTGATCAGGCTTGTGATTGATGTTGCAACCCACTGAATCAATAGGAGAGAACACACCAGAGGAAGAAAGAACCATGGTGACTAATGCTGAGTTAGCTAAGAAGGTAGAAGAGCAAGAGGAGGATAACCGGCTGCTAAGAGAAAGGTTGTCTCGAATGGAGAAGCTCTTGGATGAAGTCCAAGAAACAACAGACAAAGTAAAGGATAAAATAGAATTGAAGGAAGAGCAGGAAGCAAAGGAAAAGGAAGTGGACTTGGAGGAGGAAGCTCCAAAACCTGACCCTGTCCTTGCTGAAGAACCCTTCTTGAAGGCACTGCAGGCCTTAAGTGGCAAAGCTTTGGAAGGTGTGCCACTATTCAGTGGACAAATGGACCTTGATTCAATTGTGGACTAGATTGAAAGTATAGAGAATCACTTTGAATGTGATGGTATAATAGAGGCCCAAAAAGTAAAAGTGGCCAAGTCAAGGTTGAGAGGTGTAGCTCTCACATGGTGGAAATTTGTACAAGCTGAAAGAGAGAAAGAAGGAAAGGGTCCTATAGTTACATGGAGAGGCATGGTAACCAAAATAAGGCAAACCTATCTACCTGATGACTATGAAGTCTAGTTGCATAGGAGGATACATAACCTTAGGCAAAAAGATATGGATGTCCAAACATACACCGAGGAGTTCCAAAAGTTGTGCCTTAGATCAAAGGTGGTTGAAGATGAAAGCATCAAGATAGCAAGGTATTTGAATGGGCTTAAATGGTCTATTCAAGAAGATATGAGCCTAGTGAACTTCAAAACCATCCGCCAATGTTATCAAATGGCCTTAAAGATAGAGGAGAAAGGCAAAAAGAGGCAAGAGCAAACCCCCAAGAGTAGAGGTAAAGGAAAAGACAATAGAGGACAAAGAGGTGGCTATGGTGGAAGGAGTTCAGAACCAAGAGCCCAAGGAGAAGCCAGATACTCTGAGCAGCAAGAAGGAAGCTCTAGCAGAGGAGGTAGAGGAAGAGGCTCTAGCTCTAGAGGAAGAAGAGGTGGACAAGGAAGAGGTAATTACTTTACCAACATGAAATGTTACCACTGCAATCAAATGGGACACCTGGCCTATAGATGTCTAGAGAAAGGTAGTACTTCTCATGGAGGAGATAAGAGAACCAATCTAGTTCATGATGAGACAACTGCAGCAGAGAAACATTTTGAAGTACCATTGAATTTTGAGGAAGGTGAGAACCTCATGCTGAGGAGAACTTTGATCAAGGAGCCGGTGAGAGAAGAACCAAGCCAAAGGAGGTCCCTGTTTAGGATCAAATGTAAGATGATGGGGAAAGTGTGTAGAGTCATCATTGACTCAGGGTCTATTGACAATATTGTGTTAGAGGAGACAGTCAGCAAGCTGAAGTTGACAAGGATACCCCACACCAATCCTTACAAGGTCACATGGCTCAATAAAGGCCAACATGTCTTGGTGAATGAACAAGCATGGGTGGAGTTCTCAATTGGTAGGTACAAGGACAAAGTATTGTGTGATGTGTTACCTATGGATGCATGTCACTTGCTCCTAGGTAGACCATGGAAATTTGATCGCCAAGCTATGCATGATGGAGCAAAGAACTCCTATACTTTCAAGAAGGACAAGGTAACATTTAGAATTCAGTCTTTGTTAGAAGATACAGAGGTGCAGATAGTAGGTCCTAAACTACTCATGGTTGGTGAAAAAGAGTTCCTAGAAGCCTTGGAAGAAGGAGAAGGAGTTGGCTATGTAGTGATGTTAAAGCCAAGAGAGGTAAGTGATGAGAAAGCAGCTGAAAAGCCAGAGTTACCTAAGGAAATACAGAAAATGTTGCAAACCTATGAAGGCATTGTGAGTAGTGGACAACCAGCAACATTACCCCCTAAAAGAGCCATAAGTCATAGGATAGACTTGATACTAGGGGCTACCCTACCAAATAAGGCAGCCTACAAGATGACTCCTCAACAAAATGAGGAAATAGCTAAGCAAATTCAAGAACTCCTAGACCAAGGTCTCATTAGGAAGAGCATCAGTCCATGTGCAGTACCCACCATCTTAGCACCTAAAAAGGGAGGAGAATGGAGGCTTTGTACTGATTCTAGGGCCATAAATAAGATAACCATCAGGTATAGGTTCCCTATCCCTAGGATTGAAGATCTCATGGATTGTCTAGGTGAAGCTAGGTACTCTACCAAGATAGACTTAAAGAGTGGCTATCACCAAATTAGGATTCATGAGGGAGATGACTGGAAAACAACTTTCAAAACCAATGAGGGTCTCTATGAGTGGCTGGTTATGCCATTTGGATTGTCTAATGCCCCCTCCACATTCATGAGACTCATGAATGAAATCCTCAAAGACTACATTGGAAAATTTGTAGTAGTGTATCTTGATGATATACTAATTTATAGCAAAACAAGAGAAGAGCACCTCAAACAGATAGAGTTGATTTTCAAGAAGCTGCAGGAGGAGGAGTTGATCAATTTAGAAAAGTGTGAATTCATCAAAATAGAGCTAGTGTACCTTGGATTTGTGCTATCACAAGGCAACTTGAAAATGGACAACAACAAAGTGGAAGCCATCCTCAATTGGCCTACTCCAAAGACAACAATAGAGGTAAGAAGTTTTCATGGCCTTGCTCAATACTATAGGAAGTTCATAAGACAATTTAGTGCTATTTGTGCTCCTATGTTGGATACCATAAAAGGAGGAATGAAGACTAAGTTTGTGTGGAATGAGCAAGCTAACAAAGTTTTGAGTTGTTGAAAGAAAAGATAGCTACCCAACCTGTTTTGGTGTTACCAAGCTTTGAGAAGCTATTCACTATAGAGTGTGATGCAAGCAATGTGGCTATTGGAGTTGTTCTTAGCCAAGAGGGTAGATTGGTGGCTTTTCATTCAGAGAAGTTAAGTGAAGCCAAGAAGAAGTATTCTTCTTATGACCTTGAGATGTATGCATTGGTCCAAGCTCTAAGGAAATGGAGGCACTACTTGCTTCCCAAGGAATTCATAGTGTATTCAGACAACCAAGCACTTAGTTTCCTGAATTCACAAGAGAAGTTGAGTCACAGACACATGAAATGGGTGGAGTACCTGCAAGCTTATACTTTCAATATCAAGCACAAGAAAGGAGTTCTCAACAAGGTGGCAGATGCCTTGAGTAGAAGAGTCCTCACCATTCAAGAGATTCAGTTGAAGAGCATGGGAATAGATCATTTCAAGGATCTATATGCAGATGATGAAGATTTTGCAAACATTTATAAGGTATGTGCTGAATACAAGAATCATTTTCATAGCAAATATGCTGAATATACTTTGAAAAGTGATCTTTTGTTTTAAGGGAATCGGTTATGTGTCCCTAGAGGCTCTATTAGAGAGAATTTGATACAAGAAAAGCATAATGGTGCATTGAGTGGTCACTTTGGGATCACCAAGACTCAAGAACTTGTTCAAAGGTTCTATTATTGGCCAAGGATGAACCTAGATGTTAGGAGGTATGTGCAGAGTTGTATAGTGTGTCAAAAGGCCAAAGGTACTTCTTCAAATGCAGGCTTATACCAACCACTGCCTATTCCTACTAGGCCATGGGAATGCTTGAGTATGGATTTTGTAGTTGGGTTACCCAAGACAAGGCAAGGCATGGACAGTGTTTATGTGGTTGTGGAAAGATTCAACAAGATGGCTCACTTTGTGCCATGTAAAACAACCAATGATGCCAGTCAAATAGCCTCTCTTTTCTTCAAAGAGATAGTAAGGATTCATGGATTACCAATCAGCATTGTATCAGACAGAGACACTAAGTTCATGAGCCATTTTTGGAAGACTCTTTGGCAGAGATTGGGCATTAATTTATCCTTTGGATTTGCATACCATCCCCAAAATGATGGTTAGACCGAAGTTGTTAATAGAAATCTTGGAAATCTCTTAAGGTGCTTGACCAAGGAGTATGGTCAACAATGGGATCAGTTGATTGGACAAGCTGAATATGCCTATAATGATACTGTGAACAGATCAACAGGGAAGAGTCCCTTTGAAATTGTCTATGGATTACATCCTAGAGGATTCTATGAGCTGAGAGACTTAAAGGACGGAGTCAAGGGAAGTGGATATGCCGATGATTTTTCTTATGCAATGCAGGAGATTCATGATACAGTCATAAAGACATTGGCAGAAAATACCATGAAGCATAAGACCAAGGTGGATGAGCATAGAAGAGCAGTGCAGTTCAATGTTGGAGACTTGGTGATGGTGCATCTAAACAAGTCTAGATTGCAAAAAGGAGTTCCTCATAAGTTGCAAATGAAGAGGATAGGTCCCTATCCTATCTTGGAAAAATATGGAAACAATGCTTTTAAAGTGCAGCTACCAGATGATAGTGGACTATCCCCTGTTTTTAACATTGCAGACTTGGTTCATTATAAAGGACCACCACCAGACATTGTTAAAAGTCTCAATGAAGTCATCCAAGATGTGGAAGAACTAAAAGTACCTTCTACTACAGTCAAACAAGCTGACAGCATACTGGATACCAGGGTCTACAAGAAGACTAGGACCAAAGAATACAAAGAACATCTAGTAAAAAGGCATGGTCAATCTGATGCTGATGCAATATGGATCAAGGAATCAGAGTTCAAGAAGTTGGGCATTGATCTCAACTTGCTCAATCCAAGGGTGAATTGAAATCTTTTGTTTTGGGGAGGATGGTGCAGGAGCACCTAGGCTAACCTCCATTTTTGTTTATCATTTTTGGCTTGTACCTGACCTTAGCCAAGTCAAGGTAATAGTGTGTTTATTTTGGACCTTAGAAGGTCTTGCTTGTGTGTGGAATTGGTGAGTTAGTCACTAGGACTAAGGTCACCATAGTTTAGTCCTTGTTAATTACTTTTGCTTTAATTAACCTTAGTAGCTTAAGTTTGGAATAGAGCATTAAATGTGTTCTAAACACATCTAAGTTGTTAGAAGATGCCAAGAGGCAGTTAAGGGAGTTGATGGCTTGAAATCAAGGAGTTAGAGGTCCTAGAAGTTAGGAAGAGGACACAATGATGGGAAGTTGCAAAAAGTTGTTGTAAAGTTGCATGACAACATTTGTCAGGTTGCATGCAACTTAGTTATCTCGGATCCCCTAAAAGCTGGGAGTGTGGGATCGGCCAACATCCCTTGAAACATGGAAAAAGGCATCTATGTAAGGTAATGGCTCGAAGGCAAGCAGTTAGATTGTTGTAATCAAGTTTTTGGTTGATGGGAATAGAGAGAATTCTAGAATTTTTGTGTTTTTCCTGAGTATTTTGAGAAACAGTGATATAAAATGCATTGTATATACCGATTTGGCATTGTATTCATGTTCATAGTGAAGTTTTAAGTCTTTTTCATTCAGTAGTCAAGTTGTTTTGTGCTAAATTAGTGTTTTGAATTCATAGGTTAGGGTCTTGAGGTTTTTCCGGTTCAGTTTTGATTAGTTTGTCTTTTCATGGCTCCCCCATGAAATCTAGCCACGGGAATTTCCTGAAAAATGGATGGATTTGCTAGGGGAGTCATTGGTCTATACATATGTAGTGGTAGGGGTCTTGAAGAGTCAAGCAGTAGGATGTATTGACAAACCCTAGGCGAGCTAAAGGTGCCCAGTTAGAGGTTTGGCAGTGAAAATTTGGAGAACATAGGCAGGGGAAGGAGGTACTGTACGGAACAAGTACAGTTCCAGGTGAGGCATAACCAAATCTAAGAATGCTAGGAGGATTGTGGCTTAATCAATCCATTTGTGTGAGAGACAAGCAAGAGAACAATGAAACCCTAGGAATTAGGCCTATTAGCCCTACTTTCCCTAGATTGTAGGAACCCACTGTACGGAGGAGTCAGGGGTCTAAAACCCTATGAAGCTTTTAAAGGACCAAAAAGGGTGTCTGAAAGTGCATTTTTTTTCCAGGTTGTTTGGAGAACTTGAGCAAGAAAGCCAAAAAGGACACTGTCAAGGGCTACTAGAAATTAGGCCTTCTCAAAGCAAAATCTTGGAATCGGTAAGACAGCAGATTGAAGGTCCTCAAAGATAGATCTAAATGGATGTGAATTGCATGATTCTAGTATCTCTAGAACCCCTGCAATCAGTTCAAGGTGTTTTGTGATATTGGCACTTAGAGTCTTCTAAGTGTAGGAGAGAGCTTTGCAAGTTCAAGTGGTGTCAGTCCTCTAAGGTGAAGCACAAGGAGTGAGGCTCTTGGAGAAGAGTTGAGACAGGACTTAGTTGATAATCTAAGCCTAGTAAGAACCTAGAAAGGGATCAGGTTCCTGGATGAAGACAGTGAAAAGTCTTCTTAATTGATTGTGTAAGCAAACCAAGGAGCACTTACACCATTTACCCTGCAGGGTTTTCTTGCCATAGTTTTGGGAAGGGGGCTTTCTTAATTCCTCTTAGGGTCAAGCTTGTTAATATCCTCTGACACACTATCTTTAGTGTCCTCATCTTCAAAGGGCGAAGCCAGGATAGGGTTGGATAAGGCCAACATATTTTGAAAATGTTCATAAATAAGCCTAATAAGGCCAGTATGCAGAATTGGGTACTTCTTAGGATCCTTCTTATGATCCTCCAGGCTATTACTCATGGAACAATACAAATATTAATGTAAAGAAACCCTTTTTATAGGATATTTTTTATTCTCTTTGGCATGTTTTTTTTAATTCAAACTATCATTTGATTGGCATCCGACCTCTGTTTTTAGTTAATATATCATGAGAATTTGATCTATTATGAAGAAATCTTTGAGATTTTGCATTTTCACATCCTTTGTTAAGTTTCTTTTTCATATTTCGTTCATGTTGAGAAAAATGTGTTAAAGCTTAATATTGATATTCCTGTTAATTATTTTACATGCTGTTAGCTTCTATGTTCTATGCTATCTTTCAGAAATTGGATTATGTCCATTATACTCTTTCATTTTCTATAAAAGGTATGCCATTTTTCATATTATGATATAAAAGAGGAAGGATCTTGTAAATATCTAAGTATTCCTATTAATGTTTAGGGATTTCTTATCTCTGATTGGACCTTAGTGGATGCTTCCCACGAGGAGATTTGAAAGAATGCAATTGTGCTTTCTCTAGCCTTTGTTGCTCATTCTCTTCCCAACATTGAAGGGTCTGTAGAATTCTCTATCTATCTTATTAATTATAATAAATAGTTAAGGTTTTAAATGTTTTAAAAGCTTTGAAACATCACCATATTTATGTTTTATTTGCATTTATCTCTACCCATTTCCCCAAACACAAAGAAGAGCATACATTCTTTAAAAATTTTGGAGGTCATTTAGCGAGACACAAATTTGTCCCCTAGTCGTTGAATTTCCCATAAGGCTATTTGGAGAGGCATAGGCTTTAATGATCAACAGTTCTTTTTTTGGCATGCCTGGTGGGACACGAAGTTTTTCAAATTTCTAATTGGAAGTAAAAAATACTTCTTAAATTAGACAAAGAAAAGAGGTTGGTAATTTCATGCCCAGAGTTCAAATAAGAACATCATTCAGACACCATTTCTAGTACTCCCAGTTACCTGCTTCGACACCTAGAAGGAGGAGACTTACAAGTTCTGTGTTACCTGTAAAGAGTAATAAGATCAAAAGTGTTAACCCATAATCCAGAGCCTTATCTACTCCACTAGGAGGTTGAACCTTCCAAATTAGATTACCCGTCCACCTTGTCTATAGGAATCTATTTATAATGGCTCATATAGGCGCTCCCACTACTAGAAATTTTGTAACCTGGGATAGCGGTAGCCTGCTACAACCTCCCGCGCCCCTAGATGTATGGATTTCCATACTCACTAAAGCTCTCAAGGAAATCTTGAAGTTTTCTGGGGGGGATTTTAAGACCCCTTCCAAACATCTCCAAGATACAGTGGAGGTATGTAGAGTACATAACATCATGAAAGAGAATGTAGCTCTTAGGTTATTTGCTGCATCTTTCAAAGGAAAAGCCCAAGACTAGTACAAGTCTTTGGCTTCCGGTTCTATTTGCTCTTGGGATCAACTTGGAGAGAATTTTTTTGAGTGCTTCTCAGAGAAAGGAGATCTCTCCTCTTTGCTGTAGTAATTAATCACCATCAAGGGGCCCCAAAAGAGGCCATGAATGACTTCAATAATAGGTTCCACAAAACTTGGCAAAGGATCCTTGTGATGGCTAGGCCTCTAAAAGCTATGGCGTTCATGTTTTATATAAAGGCTTTCAATTTAGACATCATAGTCATGGTATAGTCTATGGGAGGAGATACCCTCCCTGATGCATATATGATCTAGCTGTGCACAAAAAAAATAGTTTAATCAATGTCTGGAAGCTTCCACCATGTTCGCCGATGCCCATGTTTACGTAAATCTCTGGTGGACCTTGAGAAGAAGTGAATCCTAGCACCTATACTCCATGAAAAAGCACATAAGCTGCACCACCACCCATGTATGTATATCCGAGAGGAGAACCCAACATGTCAAGCTCTTCTTCATTAGTAGCATATGTAAATGATATGAAGAACCTCATGCGGTCCTTCAAGAATGATCTAGTCCTCATTTGACGACAATAGGTAGCACCTTTGAAACCTTCCACATAGACCTAGATCAAGGAGGAAGACCATCTTATCAACAAAACACATATCAAGGAGCTTCAAAAGGAAGAAATCAACAACTAATGCCTACAAATCAGATAGTCCCAGTCACCATACTACTTCAAGCTGTTAGGAATAGTTTGAGAAAAGATTTGGTCCTAAGCTAGAACAACTTGGTGAAAGATGAGAACGCAAGGTGCTTCCTATGTAATGATAGCCATATGCCCCAAAATTGTCCAAGGGGAAATATTTAGTAGAAGATAGTAGATCAAAGAGGTCAAGGTGCGTTCTCGAAGATAGAAGAATATCAGTCTCCCGAAATGGAGAATGCCCGCATCAGAGTGCAAACACAAGGGATGTCTTTAGAGAAAGAGCTAGATATATTACTAGGCCAAGCACTTTTTTCTTGGATGGAGGAAGAAGATGCAATACTTGCAAATGATGTTCCGATGACTAGTGCCCCATAGGTACAATCAAACTACAACACAAGGTATAAAAGAAGGCTCACTAGAGAATACATACAATGAGATCTACAATGACCATAGCCAAAACAACCTTAGCTACAAGTGGAGCAAGCCTCACAAGTTTGACCCACTCAGGAGTTGCAAGCTCCGCCATTGCTAGAGAAAGAGGTGGACAAATCACTGAGCTCATCCACATCGGATTGACCTCTTCCAAAGACAAGAGAAATATCACCATTCAAGCCTAAGCTCCCACTAGTTGGAATGCTCAACATGGTAGAACAACTAAGGAAGGAACCCACTAAAGTGTCTCTATGGGACGTTATATCAATTCCAAAACAAAAGACGTTGCTCTAGGAGGCATTGAAGAAAGATGAACAAATGCCGCTGATGGATACAATCCCATCACACAAACGAGATAGAGAAAATGAGCTTACATCAGACCCCCAACCTTTGGGAGCTACAACATACGTAAACATCATGGAAAATGAAAACATGAAAGAGGTAAGCAAACCAAAGCCCACACCTTTATTTTTAACACTCATTGTGGGAGATAAGCTTTTACATAATAACATGATTAATTCAAGAGCTAGTACCATGGTCATGCCTAAGAAAGTGGCTAATGCCCTGAAACTTAAGTACTAGCCTCTTGATAAAGGAATCATTTAATTATATGGGAAGAAAATTTTGACCGTCAGTCACATCAAGGATCTATCTTTGACCCTTTTCTTGTGCCCAATCCAAACCATCACACAAGAAGTAGTTGTGATAGACATCCTCCCAGTTTTTGGGAAGTGTCTTTCAGGGGACTTCACGATAAAGCTTGGTGGCTACTTGGCGCTCAATTGTTCTCACTTGATACTGCAAACAAAGCACAAAGCAAAATGAAGATTCTATCATAAACTTTGTACGTAGAACATATAGCAGACAATGTGGTATTGTGCTTTGAAGCAACACATACCTCCTCAAAAAAGGAGACATATTACATAGAAATGTTGGAAGAGGAAGAGTATACGAGTGATCAGACCCCTGAAGAAGAGGTCCTGCTTAATCAATTTACTGATTCCAACCCATTCAGGAACTTCCATGCTACCGGATTAGGCACCTATGTGATCGTTGACAATGAACAAGTCTTCTCGAAGTTGGTAAAGGAATAGGAAAAACCTAGCAGACCGGGTGACAACAACCTATTGACACTATATTTTGATGGGGCCAAATGCAAGATCGGTTCTAGAGTAGGCATCCAACTGATATCTTTGACTAGATAAGAGACCCTCAAGTCTTTCCGCTTCTAATTCCCATGCTCAAATAATGATGTAGAGTATGAAGCTTTGGTCCATGGTTTGATTCTCATAGAACAAATGGGTGTGAAGAGAGTACAAGTGTTTAGAGATTCAAAGTTGGTTGTAAGCCAAGTTTGCAAATAAGCAACCATGAAAAATGTAAGAATGAGGTCTTAAAAACATAAAATATGGGTCTTATTGAGAGATTTGAAGCTTTTAACATACAAGTTCTCCCATGATCCTTGAATGCTGTTGCAAATTAGTTGGCTTCGATTGGCTCACAGTTTGAGCCTGAACTGGGAGGAAAATATGAGTGGGGGAGTTCCCACCCTATTTTCCTTCGACCACTCAATAATTTCCTAGGAACCCAAATTGGATTGACTATCAACCTCAAAGGTGGGTCAATTCTCAACAAGGAATACCTTGGAGGGGGTTCTTTAAGCTTTGAGGGGTTCACCACCAAGAAAAATCTTGGAAAAGACACTTTAACATTCAACTCACAAAACCTAGTAATGCAAGCTAAATGATGGATGTAAATGATGAAATTAAGCAATAGAAAGTTATGATGTCTGTACTTGGGAAGTTTGGAAATGTGATGATGATTCCAAAAATACAAAAATGTTGTCAAAATGTGTTATGGAGGACTAAGACGCCCTTACTATTGTCTTAGTCCCACTGCTATTTTTTGAGGCAAATGTAGAATCTTCGGATGCTAGAATAGGATCCGAAAGAATCTCTACAAAATACCTTTGAGAGGTCTAAGATGACCTAGGTGGTGACATAGTCCCATTTTGAATTTTTGAAATCTCTGAATGTGATCCTAAGGTCCAATGTATGCACTTCCTTCTTCTTAGATCTCAAGTCTTGAAACTTCCAGATCTGGCCTATAGGTGAGTTTCTGTGAAGATGACAACTTTTCAATGCAACTTTGTAACTTTTCACTCCAAATGATCTTCAAGTCTTCTACTTAAATTTGCAATCACAAGCACATATGAGAGGAAAAACTTTTTGATTGTTAGTAAATGAGAGTTTTCCTTGGTCAAACCCCTAGTTGGTAATTAAACCTTGAAATGATATTAAGTAAAGGAGGGAAATGATGAATGAACAAAATGATATGTTGCAACTCACCAAACCCTTGTTGTGAAATTTGAAAACTTGTGTGAGATGGCTAGCTTGAATGTAGATCTTGAATCAAAGGAGTGCTTAATAGATCTTGACTTGAAATACTTGCTTGAATCAAAACCCTACATCACAAATGTTAGCTCAAAAACACACATGATGCAAGAATATCCTTGATATGATCCTTGAATCTTGATGATGGCTCCAAATTCTTTACGAATTACTCTTGAATGCTTGGATGCTTAGATTGCTTGTTAGATTGCTAGGTGAAAATATGAGAGAAGGAACATTGTATTTATACTTATCTATGCTTAATATCCTGAAATTACACCACAACAAGTCAAAATATGAAATCATTAATTAAAGGAGGATAAATCCTGCCAAGATTTGAAATTAAATCTTGAAAATTCCCTAAGGGGGATTAAGACACCCTAGGTGGTATCTTAGTCCCAAGGCATGAAACTCGGGGCACAAACTCCAAAAAGGGACCACTTTAAGGCACATTTGAAATCAAGGCCCCAAGACCTTTGGGGAACAAAGATGCCCTAGGTGGCATCTTAGTCTCAACCCAAAAGTCAGGGATACATAGCTAGAATCGTTAAATTATCATTTACCCTTTGAAGTATGTCAGGATTAGCTAGAAAATGATGTAATTTATTAGGCTTGTGGATGCAAATAGGATCAATTAAGACATAAATAGGGATAAATAAAGCAAGGCGGGCCCAAACAAGTGTGAAAATGCAAGGGTATATATTTTCCTACACTACATTTATCCTCCACTTTAGTGAGAGGAGGAACTTGCTTCAAACTCACACTAAAGTATCCAACCACACAATCAAGAGGGGTTCAAATGTAAAAATGTTAGTAAGATAGGATGACAATAATCAAGAGGGTGGCCAAGACCCCAGGATCAAGATTCTATGGGAAACCAACATAGGCACAAAGGAACAAACATACAAATGATATATGAAGCCATAATTAGATGCAAACATACACCATCAAAGATAGAAAAAAAAAAGGAAAAAAGAAATGCTACGGATCAAGCTTCGACTGGACGCCCAACGCGCTATGGACTGGATCTAAGTTGTTTGTCCAAAAGAGGTTTATAAGTGAAATGCACTATCCACTATGCAAAGAAAACACATGTTGACATGGGCTAGTGAAGCTAGTTGTTCACTAGGTGAGCCCCAAGAGGTCCATATCAACGTTATACCCCCATGACTATGATAAGGACAAAAAGAAAATACACACTCACAAGGGCTAGTGAAGCTAGTTGTTCACTAGGGAGCCCCAGGGGACCATATTAAAGCCATACCTCCACAACTTTAATAAGGTACAAAAAGGAAAAATGTATGCTCACACGGGCTAGTGAAGCTAGTTGTTCACTAGGTGAGCCCTAGGGGACCATATCAAAGCCATACCTCCATGACTTTAATAAAGTATAAAAAGGAAAAATGCATGCTCACACGAGCTAGTGAAGCTAGTTGTTCACTAGGTGAGTTCTAGGGGACCATATCAAGGCCATACCTCCATGAATTTAATAAGGTACAAAAAGGAAAAATGCATGCTCACATGGGCTAGTGAAGCTAGTTGTTCACTAGGTGAGCCCTAGGGGACCATATCAAAGCCATACCTCCATGACTTTAATAAGGTACAAAAAGGAAAAATACCACAAGAGACAGGGATGTTTGAAGGGATTTTACTTGATTCGTGTGAGGTCTCTTCTTGGGGAACATTGTGCTTAATGTCTCCAAGAGAGTATAAATACAAGGTCTCATCCTGGGGAACATTGTACTTAATGTTTCCAAGAGAGGACAAGGAGATATCATGCTCTTGGGGGAAATCAAACCCAATGACACCACCAAGAAAAGGATGCATTGCAAGAAGGAAGAAAATCACACAAGGAACATGAAAATAAATGCAAATGAAATCATACCAAAATAATGCCAATGTATGCCCCACTTTAAATAAATTGCTAACACCATGTTATGAGCAATTACTTTAAAGTAGACAAAAAATGAAAAAGGAAAAGAGGGTTGCCCCCAGAAACACATAAGGGATCTATGGATTTGGGGTTAGTATCTATCTTTGCTGCAATGATATTAAAGATATAGGAACTATCATCATTCCACAAATACACATAGAATTGGAAGAATGACACAAAGAGAGCGAAAACAAAGAAAAAAAATTTGGGTCAACATGGAAGATACATAGGGTTTCTCGACGCCTTGCATCATCCCCAAAAGGAAACACAAGACGAGAATGGAGATGAAAGGAAAAGATAAATGAAAAGGAAAAATCTTACGACATATAGAAGAATGAAGGTACAAATAGAGGAATGCACATAGAGAGGAAACAACAAACAATACATCATGGGGGATCACAATATGCACATGCAATAAAGCAAAAAGGAAAGCTAAAAGACTAGTAAAGCACATGCGAGTCAACCATCCATTAGGTCATCCACATCCTAGTCTTGTTTAGTATATGCAAAATGTAGATCACTAGCGAGAGGGACAACATCAAGTAATGTACTAGGAGAATCACCAAGTTCAACACGTGGTGCATCACTTGATTTAGGACGATTATCATAGTTGTTATTGTCTAAGCTCATAGAAGAGGAAAATAATAAATTCAACTCATTATGCATTTGCTTATCAATTTTAGTGGTTTCTTCATTTCCATCCAAGTTAACCACAATAGGAGGACGAATGATAATATCCATAGAAGGTGCTGGTCCTTGTTGTGTTGGAGACATAAGATCCACTAGTTCTGGTAATGGAGGAGGTTCATCGTTTATTGCTTCTATCAAGTTTGTATTTTGATTTTTCATGTTGTTTTATTCATTCATTTTTTGAGAAATAGCATGACATCTATGCCTATGCTCTCTAGCATTTTTGTTTCTTTTATTATGCTTTTCAAGTTGTATTTGTGTAGGAGCGGGTTTGTCAACCATAGGTTTCTTTTCTCCTTATGAGGGAAGAACAAAAGAAACCATGGAAGGTTGTTCAACCACTTTCTCTTTGGATTTATAAATTTGTTTAGGAGATGGATTAGGACTTTTTTGGTTCTCTCTTGGCCTTTTGTAGGAAATAGGCAAGGGATTTTTGATAGATGGGTCTTGGTTTGTTGGAAGGGCTTTAAGCTCAATATTGTTTTCTTCAAGGGCTGGAGGTTCAATCATAGGTGGAGGAAAATTTTCAAGGGATAACTTGGCTATGAATTTTTCTTTGAACTTTTGGTAGGATAGGAAAAGGAAGTCCTCATAGGGTCTTATAGGTTCCATGGGCTCAGGAAAAAAATAATCTAAGGAAAAATTTCCACAGGAAGACAGAGGGCTAAAGACACTATGGTTCACAGTGAATATTTCATTATCAATTGGAAACTTTAAGCACTTATGGACAACGGATGGGACCACATTCATGGAGTGAAGCAATTTTTAGCCTAACTTCACATGAAATTGGTCTGAATTAGAGATGATAGAGAATGATACATTTAATTTCTTTAGTCCTACTTGTAAAGGGAGTGTGATCGAGCCCATCGTAGCATGAGCAAAACCATCATGTGTTTTTATCCATGCTTTCATTTTATCATTTCTATCTTGAGTAAGTTCATGCACATATAAGAGTTCTTCTGTGATCACATTCTCTCCATAGACGAGATCAATTAAAATCCCAAGAGTGGGTCTGTTATTGATTCTTCCAACTATGTAAAGAGGACCATTAGGTGCATTTTTGATTGTTTCTTTTGAAGAGAAATTAATGTCAATAGGCATTATGGTTTGTTGTTTATGAGGCTTGATGTCAATCAATCCTATCATTGTACTAATAGGACTTTGGTTGTTAGTATCCATAGGACTTTTTTCATCATCATCCATAGGATTTTGTTTGTTATTGCTCATGTTGTCATCATCCATGTCAATGTTCATCACATTGGGCTTAGTTTCACTAGCCTTAACAAATGAAATATTATGGTTGGTTATGGGATTGGTAAAGATTAGCAAGTTTTGGTTGGGAAAAGCTATAGATTTATTACCTTTTTCATTCAAACCTCCAATTTGAAAATGATTAGAATCAATGAGGTCTTGCACAAGATGTTTAAGATGCTTGCAATGTTCTGTATCATGTCCTTTTTTTTGGTGATAAGCACAATAAGAATTATGTATAAATCTTGGAGTTAAGGGATTTCTAGGGTCAAGAGGTTGAATGAGAGGTAAGGTAAGCATGTTCTTGTTTAATGGCTGAGTCATGATGTTGTGAAGTGTGTTGGGTAAGGGTGTGAATTGTATTTGTGGATCCCCAAAGATATAAGGATTACTCTTCTTTATAGCACCTAAGTGGGTATCAACTTGTTGGGTAGGTTGGGAGGTGGAATTTAGTTGAAGGAAACTTTTATTTTATTTTTTGAAAGGTTAGTAGGTATTTTGGTTTGAAGATTTGGACTTTTCAGGATGGGTAGAGGTGGTTTTTGGTTCACAACTACCTATGGAATTCTGATAATCTTGAAGGGTAGTGCATAAGTGCATGAAGGAATGGAATTCATCATGGTAAGCTTGTATCACATCTTACTTTTTAAATTTTCTATGAACATCTTTTGAAGGTGAGAATCAAGAATCTTCACACTAATTTGGGAATAAAGTGATTAGTAACGTGAAATAAAGTCATTGAATTTTTCACTCTCATTTTGTTTACATCCCATCAACTTAGCTAATGTCATTTTAGGAGAAATATGCACTTGGAAATGGTTAATAAAGTCTTCAATAAGTTCATTAAATGAATGAATTGAGTTATTCGGTAATGAAAAAAACCAATCCAAGACAACATCTTTCAAGGATCGGGGAAAAATCTTAGCCAAATGTTTGTCCTCAAGGATAAAGTCACTACACAAGGCAGTAAAGGCATTAATGTGATTAGTAGGATCTCCCTTTCCTCCATATTTCTCAAATCTAGGGATCTCTATACCTTGTGGCACTGGAGTTCTCAATATCTCCAAGGATAGTGGGTTGCTTTTGACATAGTATGAAGGTGGACCATTTTGATTTTGATTTATGGTGGAAACTTGACATTGAATGGATGAGAGGCTTTGTAAGAGGTGGTTAATGATAGGGTCATTATGTGTGGTTTGAGATGGAATTGAATATGGTGGTGGTGTGTATGTGTTGGGAGGACAAGTGAATGAATTGCTTACGAGAGGAGATATAAGATTAGATGCCACATAAGTATAAGGAGCACTAATGGAAATGTTTGAGGTAGGAAAGACATTGCTAGTTGGTTGCATCTTTGTGGTCACTTGAGGATTGGTATAGGTGGGAATAAAGGTTATGGTTGAATGGGGAGGAGTTTGATTTCCTCATTGGTTTTGCACATTGTTTGAAGCTTGAGAACCATTGGTGGTGGGAGGAAGGTGTTTTCCAAAGATTTGAGCTATGTTTCACACAACTTCTAGTCCTTCATCACTTTCCATCATACAATGAATATTATCTATGGCAGGTATAACAGTGTTGGAAATGTTTTCAGTACTCACACTATCTTGTAAATGGGCTAAGTCTTCATGAATTTTCATTATGTTTTCTTGAGGGATATGATCAACCGTTGTTTGAACACTTGGCATAGCATTTTTAGGTAAGGTAGGTATAGCAAAAGAGTTATCAAAGGTATGGTCCATACCTAGTGAACTAGTACCAACACTAGAAGTAAGAGAGCTAGATAACCCAAGATCCACAATGAGTGTTTTATTGCGGGATTCCATGAGTCTCACACTTCGTCTAACCACAATATTGATAGTAGGACACTAAGTAGTATAGCTCATGCAAGGGATAAACCAAAGAAAGTGTAATGAACACAATATCCCATGCTTACAATTACACTTGAAATGAAAGAAATTGGAATAACAATAATTCTACAAATTGTAATAGAAAACTAAAAGCAACAAACAAAATCCCAAAGAAGCAATTTCAAACCATGAAAATTGGAAGGTGAAAGTCAATAGGGACTAAGACGCCAATAAGGGCATCTTGGTCCTACTGGTGAAAATTTGAATTTCTAGAAAGTGAAACAAAAAGCAAACAATAGAGACAAGATTCTGAGCCAGAAACCCTAAGAGGGACTAAGACACCAGGAAGGGAATTTTTGTCCTAGTAGAGGTTTTTGTTAGAAAAATAGAAAATTCTGAGTTGTTAATAGTATTCCCAGGTTGCCTATCTAAGGACTTGGTGTTTATAAACAAAAAAATGGGAAAATGAATGCAAGAAAAAGTAACTAATGACAAGCAATTGGATGCAAAGGTGGAGTTGGATGGCAACTAGTTTTTTTCCTTTACATAATCCTTCCCAAGCACCCATTTGATTGCCATGACAATAAGGTGGTCCTTTTTTCCTTTCAGGTGTTTTATCCTATCACTACTAACTTCACCCACAAAGGATTCTACAACTTTCAACTTAGGAGCTGAATTGGGGTACCTAGGCTAGTCATGAGAGCACTGAGCAAGCTAAGGGCTAATAGAATGAAAAAATAGTGGAAGAATCTTACTAAATTCAGTGAGTTTTTTGCTAAGTTGATATTACTATTTATAGAAAAGTGTGCTGGTGGGCTTGATGAACATAAAATCCATTTCTTGTTAGATGATAATGGAAAAAATATCAAGGCGATAGGAGGTGAGGGATTAATTGTATAGAAAATCTAAAACCAAGCCTTGAGAAATTAATTTAGGCATTGGGAGTAAATGCTTGCATGTACCGATTGCTGCCATGTGTCCACTATCGTCATCAACACTAGCTTGCTTACTTATGTGAAAAGACATTTCTTAAAGCACTAAAATCTACCAAATTAAAGGAAAATATATTTTTGAAGTACTTTTCATTGCTCAAAGCACACTTTTCATTGCTAAAGGCACGCTTCCCACTACATAAGGCTTAGCTATGAAAAAGATGATGAAGGAAATGTACTAATTACATTCTCGTGGTAGATTTGTCATTCCCAAAGGTACAAATCCCATTCCACATGTATCACCTTGCTGGAAGCACTTAGTGAGCTAATGGTAATGCAAAGCCTTATTGCATGTACGTATAAGAAAATTAAATGCATCTAAAAAGAAAATTTTCTGAGAATCAAAAACTGCAAGTAGCCATTTCTTTGAAGAAGCTTTCTGGAAATACTTCAATGTAACAATGGTGGAGGCATCATCTTCTGGTCAACAGGTTGGAGTTTCATCTACCAAACCAGGCTACACAACATAATTAGGAAGGATTCATATGCTAATGCCCTAGCACTAGAAGAGTGGATTTTCGATCATACTAAAATCATACAGGCATGTGACCCCGTTAAGCAAGAGGTGGTTAAATATTTTTTAGACAATATTTTCGACCCAAAGTTGCACATAAACCCTAAAAACATAAGGGAAGGAGCAATGTAGAGAATGGTCTCTCATGGGGCAACTGAAGGATTTACAACTTGGATCTAGTATTGTAGATTTCCATAGTTGATGTTACTTGCCATACACCCATGTCTAGAGCTAGTGGATGCATGCGCAAAGAGGTTGGATAAAGAAAAAAAGGTTATTAGTGACAACAGGTTGAGGGTTACAATCAACATAGCGGCCATCCAGGATATGCTATGCATCCCTATAAACTAGGGTGCCGAAAGATTCAAATACAAAACAATGGAGGATTTTTGGAAGACCAGAGGAAAACAATTAAATTTTTATATGGATGAAACAAATGAGAAGTCAAAAGGAAAGCAACTCGTCTTCCCTCTAGTACACAAAAAGTTCAAATCTAATGTGAAGGCTATTTTTTTAATGTTAGCTTGTATCTATGGCTTTGAGGATGACAAAAAGGTTTACGCATTCTAGATGGGCTTGGATTTCATGCTCATGAGGGAGAAAAGCTAGAAGTATTTTGATTTTGCTGATGTAGTGGCCAAAAAGATTCTAGATCAATTGAGAAATTATGGAACTAATTTTCAATTCAAGTATTCTTCTTTCCTGGAACATCTAATTTTACATTAGAACCCTAAATTTTTTGCAGGGTACTTATCACTCTTTAAGTTTTATGTAAAGGGGTTATACCAGCCAATTTCGGTCTATACTCATGTGCTTTCCAAGACATGGGATTATACTCGTTTGTGGACTGTTTCCTACAACTAGTGCTCTTAGATTTGACTTCGTGCCCTCCGAGTCGATTTTCCCCTAAAGCCTTAGAATGGATGAAAAACCATCAGGCCCCGATGGATTATTTTCTGGGAGTCAAAATTTCCTTCATAAAATTGCATGGTTTTATTGAGGAGGCTTTTAGGCTCCCTAAATTTGGAATAGATAGGACCTTTGCTTTGGAGGCATGCTATCAAGCAACTATTTCCAACAAAACTTATGGTGCTAGAAGAAACAAGAAGGTGCTTTACTTGATTCCCCTTACCATTGCAAATAGTCAGGTAACACTTGTGAAAAGGGAAGAGTGGGAGGTACTGGCTAGAAAATTGGCTTGCCTAAGCCTAGTCCTCATTTGCGATGCATGGAGATACAATCCTGTGGGACATCTCTTGACTGTAAAACATGAAAAGAGGGAGTACTTTGAGTCAAGAAGTAACCTGACCAAGGAGAAGGTAGAGGTCTATATCAACTTAGATTTTATTCCTTTTGATCAGCCACCATGGCTCAATTTTTATGTTCGGGTAGTGGAGTTCCAACAAAGCATCTAGATGGGCTAGTCTCTCAACACACAGTTAAAGAATCTGGGATGGTAAAAAATAAAGAGGGCAGATTTTTGGACATTCTGAATAGAAATAAAGAACCACAATGCCATGTATAGAAACATTAAGCTGCATAATGAAAGGTTTGACTAGATCTATGACATTGAGGCCAAAAATGATGACAACAACTATAAATACAATTGGGAGATTGGACTGAAGGAATTACCATTCTACACATCCTAACCTAAGGATCCTGACACAAGAAAAATAAAAGGGAAGGGGTCAAAATAGAAGGGATCAGAGATCACATCTTCCACTAGCACCTTGACAAAAGGGAAAAAGGAATCGATGGTCCTTGAAGAGATCTACTATAGCTGTAGGAGAACAAGCTTTAGTGGGATTAGCCACTAAGGAATTTGAATCCACCAATTTGGCCCATACGAATAAGAGACGAGTCTAAGGCTTAGGCGAACTGGGAATATCAAGAAGAGGAGAAGAAGAGGTGGAGTGTGCTTCTCTAGGATTTTTGGCTTTGACAACATAGGTAAGTCTTGCACTCACCATTCTTTCTCCTACTGCATCTTTAGTTGTTGTAACCCCCTCATCTATTGAAAAGAATCCTTTGTACATGGGTTCTAATGTCCTCATTCTAAACACACCCTTGGACATATTTGATAATGAGCCTCATGTAGAGACCTCACGTGCCAAGTGAGCATCATCAACATCAACCACAATTGATTCATTAATCTCCCTATCAAGGGAACTCATTGAAAACACTGATGCATCCATGCTACTAGTTTCACTACTCCCATCTGATTCTAGGAAAATGCCACTATTTCCACCCACTTCTCCTTTCACTTTGATGGGTATCCCTCCTTCCCAGTCCGCATATGGCATCTCACCTTTTTCCATGATAACACTTCTCTTTGCCTCTCCACAACCTCACATAGCCAAAGCCTCTCCTTCCATAACCATTTTTAGCCTCTCTCTAGATGTTTCACTTATCACATAGAGTATTGACACCCCAAAAAGTCTTCAGAGTCATATGGATTCAACAAAGCAAGCCCGACAGGTAAGAAAGCATAAATTACAAGTAAAGGCCGCAAAAAAACCAACAACTTACAAGATTGAAGCCTACTTTGATGAAGATCAGAATGATCTACTAATCCCTTCCATGAGGCCACTAACATCCAAACTAGAGGGAGAAATGTAGTTTGAAGGTTACGACATCAAAATAGTAGGCCTCATTTTGAATGAGATCTCTCGTGTGACAAAGTGGTTCTGGCCAAAGAAAATAAGAAGGTGATCTACACCGACTATGAAAATCTAGATAAAAAGTTGAAGAAGCGTGAGGAAGAGTTGGAAAATGTAAAAGCCACAGTGGATAGGCTGCATAAAGAAATCAAAGGAAAAGATGTAGAAATGGCATGTTTGAGGCAGTTACAGGGTCAACATGGTGAAGCGACTAAATTGCTTGAAGAGGCCCATAGTGAGAAGGATTAACTTTATGCCTTGATAGAGAAATTAAAAGGTGAGATCGTGATTGAACATGAAACAAACATAGAATATCAATAAATGCAAAAAATGTTGGACAAAGATATAGCCATAATGAATGTTGTATCTAATGGGCTACAAAAATAGCTTCACGAGATGGATAAATAGGTGGAGGACATGTAGAAGGAGTTGGATACCGTCCAATACCAAGCCCCTGACAACCTTTAGAAGGCCCAGGACGAAACATAAAAGGTGAAACAAGAAAAGAAAGATATTGAGTTAATTTTGCAGACTCGCGATGAAGAGATTGGGAAGCTACGCTCAGAGCTTACAAACACCTTCCATGAGAAGAATCAATTGAAGGAAACTATGAAAGAAAGAGAGTCCCAATTCTAGTAGGAATTGATCATGGTATAAGGATCCAAAATCCTTCCGATACTAAAAAAACTAATATCTACTCATTGGGAGAGAATCATAGTTGCAGTTGTAGCTCTGAAACTAGCCTTGCAATTTTTAAAGGATGCTTAAGAATTAAATGATAAAGTCAATTGGCCTGACAGTCGACCAAATTCTCCACACGTTTACCCCCAGGCTAAAGAATTGAAGATAATGCTCATGAAATTATGTAAAGAAACCAAGGAAGACCTAAGGGACGTTAGAATTCCTTACTAACGAGCAGCTGCAAGGAAAGTAAAAAAAATCATCATCTACCGCAAGGTTGCATCAAATGGTAAGAACTTCTAGGAAGTGTTGAATAAGAAGGTCGACAAGATCATGGAAGAGTTTAACATTCTTCTCTAGACATGATTACCCACCCTTTTCTCATCAGATGGAGGAGTGTTAACAATCGAGCATATCATGAGAGCAATCAAGCTCAAAATACAAGCCTCCATAGCTCTACAGGGTTTAAGCCTATCACCCACTATTGAGGAGGTCGTGAAGGAAATCTTTCCCCTTTCTCAACTATACTACTACATCCTGAAGCTGTCTCATCAAGGTTTGGAGGAGTTTCTTTTAAAAAGTCCTTGATATGGATCAAGCATATGGGATTTTAGACACCCTCATGTGGTCCACTGATGTAGATTGGGAGACAAAACACACCACTTTCCTCAAACTCTAGGAATTACCAGAGATCTAGGTTCATGCCTCTGCAAGTGAAGGCCCCCTATGAATCACTAGAACTGTGAAGCATTCTTTTTCCTTTGAACATTTTTGTTTTTGGCCCTTGTTTCCTTTCTACTTCGGGATGGATCCATGCCCGAAGGATGAAGACTACTCTCACATAAAGATGCACAATGTGCCACGTGGTGGCTACACAGATTTATATATATATTGTTTCC
The DNA here is from genome assembly GCA_007258455.2 of Sequoia sempervirens. Lineage (NCBI taxonomy): Eukaryota > Viridiplantae > Streptophyta > Pinopsida > Cupressales > Cupressaceae > Sequoia > Sequoia sempervirens. Next base: position 305,324,094 of record VDFB02373365.1, on the reverse strand, counting down.
ATTTTGGGCTTGAACTGAGACACATGTCAGCTTGGTGGAGATTTTCTTCAAAACCACTCTCACAAAATCTAAAATTTCCCACTCACTTGAAATGTCATCTATTTTCATTGGGTAGTCTATACCTTCCATAGAATAATCTTTTTGGGAGGAGTTTGTCAGGGAGCATGACAGATGTCTTACTTTTGGGGTGGAACCTTCAAGTCGACATCATCAATCTCCATAGCTAATCGATTAGATTTTACCAAGCTATGTTAAAATTTGATTGTCTTATGACAGTATATCTTCACTAAATATTTGAAACCATTAATGAAGTAGTTGAAACTTAATGAGCGAAGATTGCTGCAATCTAATCAAGATCTAGGATCAATTGCAAGCTATCAAATTCAGGCATTTGGTAGTTTCTTCTTCTAGTTTGTTTGTGGTGGTGTCCTCTTCTTCTGGATATAAATAAGGGTTGGTAGTAGTGAGTAAAAGGTTTTTTGAAGTTTTCCTCAAAAATATCTCGAGGAATATAGATATTGTTTTAGGGAGCCTTATTTTCTTAGAAGTAGGAGGGTTTTTACAAAATATTGTTTATTCTGTTTGACATGTTATATTTAATTCAAACTATCATCAAATTGGCATTTGACCTCTTTTTTTAGTTAATATATCATGAGAATTTGATCTATTAGGAAGAAATCTTTGAGATTGTGCATTTTCATGGCCTTTGCCAAGTTTCTTTTTCGTATTTCGTTCATGTTGAGAACACTGTGTTAAAGCTTTATGTTGATATTCTTGTTAATTATTTTACATGCTATTAGCTTCTATGTTCTATGCTATCTTTTAGAAATTAGATTATGTCCATTATACTCTTTCATTTTTTGTAAAAGGTATGTCATTTTTCATATTATGCGGTAAAAGAGGAAGGTTTCTATAAATATTTGAGTATTCCTATTAATCTTTAGGGTTTTCTTATCTTTGATTGGACCTTAATGAATGCTTCCCATGGGGAGATTTGAAAGACTGTATTGTGCTTTCTCTAGCCTTTGCTGCTCATTCTCTTCCCAACAATGAAGGGTATATGGCATTATGTATCTATCTTATTAGTTATAATAAATAGTTAAGGTTTGAAATGTTGTAAAATCTTTGTCACATCTCCATCTTTATGTTTTATTTGCATTTCTCTCTACCCCTTTCCCCAAACACAAAGAAGAGCCAACTTTCTTTAAAAATCCTAGAGATCATTTAGTGAGGCACAAATTGGTCCCCCATTCACTGAATTTCCCATAAGGATGTTTGGAGAGGTGCAAGATTTAATGATCAACATGCATAATTGATATCTTTCCAGTCGATCAAAGATTTTTTTCTAATACTTCTACATGTCTAGTGCTTGTTTTTGATTTTCCTAGGAGGTCATCCGCATAATCTTCCATAATTTCATGCATCATATCATGAAAAATGATATTCATGGCTCTCTAATAAGTGGATTCTACATTCTTAAGACCAAAATGAATTACTTGATAACAAAATTTTCCACATGGAGTGATGAAGGCTATTTTGTGTTGATCTTCTTCTACTATTTGTATTTTATTATAGCCAAAAAACCATCCATAAGAGATAAAATTTCATGTCCTATTGTTAAGTCTATAATGATTTCAATGTTAGGGAGCGAGAAGTCATCTTTAGGACATGCCTTGTTAAGGTCCCAAAAATATATGCATATTCTTATGCCCCCAATGGGTTTAGATACTAGCACTATGTTCGAGATCCATTTAGGATAATCAATTGGTCAAATGAAGCTAACTTCTAGGAGCTTTTGTAGTTTTGTTTTGACCAAGAGAGCTATTTGAGGATGCATTTTTCTTAATTTTTCCTTTACTAGTTTTGTATCAGGATATACAACCAAATGATGTACTACAAGAGATGGATCAAATCTTGGCATATCTGCGTACATCTAAGCAATTGTTTTAGATATTTGTCTAAGGAAACTAGATAGTTCTTGATTCACCTCATCTTCTAATGCTGCATCCATAAAGGTGATTTCAGGTTCTTTTTTTGTTCACAAATTAATTTCAGTAATTGCTTCAACTAATACTATAGATGTTTCTTGATATTGGGGAATGGAATCAAATACCTCATCCTCTGGCACCTCAGAGAGGTTTTCACTAGAAGATACATCTTTTGTTTTTACTTTTTTGTGATCCAAAAGTTCCTCATCAAGGTTTTCACTAATGAATCTTTTTTTTTATATTTATTTTTGTGACTAAGCCACATAATTTTTTTCTCAAAATAGGAATCTTTTTGTAGGTTTATTTCAAATTATTTTTTATGATCACCCATAGGTATATTCTCTCATACCCTCATAAGTTCTGCAATTGCTTCATTATTTTCAAATTTGTAAAGAATAGGAGGTCCTTGTTGATCCCAATCAATAAGTTAAGGATATACAAGTGAAAGGTCAATGAATTGGGATGATGTAATGGTGCAAATATGTGCATGATCGAAAAGTTGAGCAATATGTTCTAAAGGTTCTTTGTTAGTCCCCTCTTGAGGGTTTTTAACATTAGTTAAGGTCTTACACTCTTTAATGCAAGAAAATTTAGGTTCTTTGAATACCATCTTAGTGGATTCATACCCAAGTCCATGGTAACCTATATGCTCTTTCAACTAGATAGGTTCTATTATACCTTGATCATGAGCTTCGAGTCCTCAACATTTATAGCTCATATATTTACATAAGTAATGCCCCTTTAGATACCTATTGATTTTTAGAAGAGGCAACGTGTTGTATTCGTCCTTATATATAGCCATGATGAAATATCATCACTGAGATCTTTATCTAAAAGTCCCTATTTATTGAAGCTTTTGAAGGTTTCTTTAGATTCAATCGTCAATACCTTAGGTTGACCATGGGACCATGGTGGAAGGGGGAGTTTTCCTACATAGAAAGAATTACACTGTTCATACTCTCTACATCCATTGTTAGTAACTTTGATCTTGGTCTCATGAGTAGTTTGTGAGGTGGTAGCGAGTTTTAGTGTGGATGGGTCAATGTAAGAAGAGGAAGTGGGGGCTACATCATTGACCGGGAAATGGTGTGAGTGATTTTATTTTCCTTCCAACATTTTACAATATTAGAAAGGTTGCGGGTTAGCTGGTATAGTAACTTGACTACCATTGTATGAGAGTTTTAGAAATTGAAGGTAGGTGGAAGGGACAACTTGCATGGTGTGTATCCAAGGTCTACCAAGGAGGATGCTAAAGGGAATATCAAGATCTAATATTTGACATTGTGTTTCCATGATGGCTGGTCCAACTTGGATAGGTATCTTGATGGTACCTTCAAATTCTCTCTCAACATTGTCATAACCCTTAAAATTTATTTTATTTTGGGGGTCACTGACATCTTTTGAGTAAACCAACTATTTTATTAACTTTCGAGTACATATATTAAGGCCAACTCCACCATCTATTAAGACTCTTTTAATGGTATGCTTGTGGAATATTGATTTGATGTGGAGGGATTTATTGTGTTATAAATTAGTATGTAAGTATTTATTTGTGAAAGTGAGATGATGTCTGGAAAAAGATGTCTAATTATGGCTTGGAATTGATTGGTGTTTATGTTGCTGGGTACACGAGATTCTTTGAGAGCTTTGTCTAAGAATTATTTATGGATAGGGGATGTACGAAGTAGCCCCAAGATGGAAATTTGTGCTAGGGTTTTTCTAAGGTGGTCTAAGATATTATATTTATTGTTTACTGGAGGGTTTGATGAGGAGGGTGCCCCCTGTATTGTCACTTGACATTGGTGGGTAGAGATGACACAATTGATTGCTTTAATGGTGATTGCATCAACATGCTTGTCATATTCTTCTATGTGGTCCATGATGGAGTCATGAGATAGGGTATGAATGGTGTTGGTATATGTATATGATATTGCATTGTAAGATCCGAAAATTTTCCCTTCATTATATGGTGGGAAGGGTTGTGTGTAAATGCCTAGTTGTTTGTTAGGAGAGTTATGAGTTTGAATTTCAATTTTTATCTCTCCTTTGTCAATTAGATCTTGTATATGATTTTTTAGTTTCATGAATTTATATGTGAGATGGCCTTAACCCTATGGTATTCATAATATTCATTATCCTTGTACCATGTGGGTTTTGGTTGACTTTCATCAAATGGTTGTCATGGGAAATATTATGAGGTTGGCTTGCACAAGTTTATGGAATATGATTTCAATTGATTTACCCAAAGGGGTGTACTTGCATTTGGGTTGATTATTTTGTTAAGGTTTTCCTTAGGAGATAGTGATGGTATTGGAGACATTTTGTCGTGTTTGTTGATTATTGTGTTGGATGTTTTGCACATGTTTATTGTTAGTCACACCATCGTTTACAATGTTTTTGTTTTTGGACCAAAATCTAGATTTATCATTATATTTCTTATTATTGTAATTTTTATCCTTATAAATTTTAATTTCCCCTTAGCAATCAAGGATTTTTTAATGGTTAATCCTTTTTTAATCATTTAATCAAAAGTATTTACACTTTGTAATTGGAGGTGAAGCCCTAATTTTGTGTTTAAGTTATTGAAAAAATATTAACCATTTTATTTCCAAGTATGTGCAAGGGGTTCAATCAAATCGCTAATTGTCTCCATCATTGTAGGAAGGTGGAAAAACCTTCCCCATGGTTTTGTTTAGTGTTTCAAAGTTTATCTAATGTAATTTTTTTCTCAATGGTGTATGAGAAATGAGCCACAAATCTTTTGTCTAGCTTTGAAAAATATGTGATTGAACCATGGGGAAGGTGTGTGAACCACTCTAAGGATTGTCCCTCAAGGCTTCTAAGAAATAACCTCATAAGGTAAACCTAGTTATAGGCCACCTCTTGGCAAGCTACACAAAAATATTTGATATGTTTGATTGGATCGCCCTTTCTCTTATAATTGTCAAATTTAGGGACTTCATAGTTATTTAGGAAGGGTATGAACAGTATGGATTGACCAAAATGATAGGGAAATATGCAATAAAATCTATAAGTATTCTTTTATTAACCCATTTGGAGTCCTTGAATCATGTAAATTTCATATTTTGCAACTCTTGTGCTGAGTCAATGTTGGTGGATGAATGGGTGTTTGTATGTTGATAATTATCTAGGGGTCAATAAAGGGGTGATGAGGGAATCCTTAGATGTTGAGAAGTGTTTAGATGTTGGGAGGTGTTTGGGTATTTTGAAATTATTAAGGTATGTTGGTTAGTTTGGGATACTTGAGAAGGGATAAAATTGGAACTGATAGATGTAGTGAGGGGTTGGGTAGTTATTGTGGGGTGGGTAGATGTGTATGTGGTATTGGAGGCCTGAATATTGACTATTAGTTGTGAAGAGGATGGAATAATTTGGTCAAGGGTGGTTAGGATTAGGTTGTGATCCAAAAACATTATTCAAAAAGTAATTGGATGATGATGGGTCATTGGAAGGTTCTTGTAACCTTATTTGTGAGATTTTATAGTTGGCTAGAAGCCTGGATCCTTTAGATAAAATGTCTAATAGGATATTATCCTTATCTATCTCATATATCCTTTGCATCATTTCTTGGTTATGAGGGTCTTGAGCAAAGGTTTGCAATCTAGGAGAGTGTTCAGGTTGGTCTATATAGGCTTCTCCATTAGGGGGGATGATGGTTGGTTGGTGAAATATTCAATGAAGGAATGCTATTGAGAATCCATTTTCATCTTAGCTTGTGCTCTAGTGATTGGCATGCAAAAGGAAGATTCTTTTGGAGATGCTTCCTTAGGATATTTGATGGATGGGTTTGGAGAGAGGATGCTTAGGATAGATTCAAATTAGTAATGGGGTGTGATGATGTTTTGAAGGATTTAGAATTAGGATATGATGATGCTATGGATAATTTTGATGGAGGATATTTAGGGGATACAAAATCAAACTTTATATCAAAGATAAAGATCTAGACCCT
>VDFB02373365.1:305284663-305318036 GCA_007258455.2 Sequoia sempervirens | reverse complement strand
TGCAAAAGAAGTTTTTTAGGGTACATATTGGTGGTCTTGCATTGGCTAGCTGTTGGAACTCGCAGACTCAATATTTGCAGTGTGGGGGGAATACTCTATGTGCCATAGTGTTAGGTGCTCTAGAGAAACTTTACACGGAATCACAAGATCTCCCTAAAAATATCAAAAGAAAAGTGTGCAAATGAGCTTGAAAGTGACCTAATTTCACATACATGCATTGCCAAACCTAGGGTTTTATCCATATATCTCCATTTTGTCGCTTCACAACCTGCCATGGTCACTTCATTAGGGTCCTAGGACTTATTTCCCATCCTCTTCGCAACTGAACTATTCCCATAATCTTGTCACAAGCTCAACCTGAAAAATTATTTTTTTTGCTTGATCTCTCAAGGGGCAACATATCAGTATTCTATCGTTAGTTGGGGCATAGTGGGTATTTGGAAAATTCAGATTTTTTTTAAATTTTGATCTAAGCAGTATCAATTCTTTGAAGCAACACAATAGGTACCTCACTTCAAAGAGAGGAAAAATCTAGACACCTAAAAATGTCTTGAGAATATCACACACCGAGACTTCAATTATTAACACCATTTCTCTCTTGATCCACTCATTTCATCTCTTTAATTAAATAATATCAATTGTTTAATTAAATTCACTATTTTCCCTTATTAATAAAATAATTAATTTTATTTGATTAATTCACCACCTTCACACTAATTTTCCTCTCTTTTGGTTAAATAATGTAAATTATTTAATTAAATGTCATAAATCTTCTTTGATTAAATAATTCTTAATTGTTTAATTAATGTCCTAATTCCCTTCACTTGCACAATTGAATAATTTCTAAATTGTTTAATTAATGAATTTCCTCCAATCATTCAAAGAATATTCTCATGGAATATTCCCCTTTTCAAATTCAAATATTTCCCTCCATATGGAAATATCTCCCACATGCTCCTAAAATTAAGGGATTTGTTATTATCTCAAGCAATTTGGACCTTTCATTAAAATCCTTGATCCATGTCATTAGGCATTATCAACCCTTGATTTGATCTTTGATCCATGCCATCTTCTCTCCTTCAATTTCATCCTTTGATTAGCCAATTTGATATTAACCATTGATTCATTCCAAAAATCTATAAATAGTCTTTATTTTACATGAATTCTAATTCACAAGCATTCAAGTAACCAAACTCTACTCATTTTCATACTCATCCTTAAGCCGATTACATTTGTGAATCACCATTATGATCAACCTTTGAAGCTTTTGCATCATCAACCATGGATTATGCTTCAAGCTGAGCACTCCACATTAGTTCCAATGCTAATCCCCCAATGGGATTGAGGTTTGCATTTTCTAATTAGGTTTTTTATTGATTGCTTTGGTATTTCATGTTTCAATTGAATCTTGTTTAGTATTTTGTGAAGAATCTCATTGAACATGGTTTAATATGGCCAATTTATTGTCTACTTGGTTTATTTCAATTGTATTTGATCATATTACCTAACCATGTTACAATTACCGTGTGTGTGATATGTGTAAAGTTAGTATCAACACAAACCTTAATGAAATGATTTATATTCAAAGATTTGAAGCAAAGAATTTATTCTAATTTGCAACAAACTAAATCTTTCAAGAACGTCCCATTCTCCTCTATTCTTAATGATTCTTTTAACCTTTTGGCCCTCAAATTTCTATGTGCACAAAGGCTATTAGAATGACACTTAAGAAATGAGATTGGTATTCAACATGCAAGCCAACTAAATGCCTACATGAAATTATATGCAAACAATGATGATGAATACCATGAGGAAGGGGTGATGGTGATTATGATAAATAAACAAGTGGAGGTGGATGCTATGGTATTGAACTAGAATGATCTATGCATGATTCTGCATATGCTCAAATGTAAACTGGAAATGACTAAGATGATACTCCGTATGCTCAAATGCAAACTTAAAATGAACTAATCTAAAATGCAACTATGATGCAAGATGGATGATAAAATGCAACTATGAAGCAAGATTTAAAGCTAAGATGTAAATGCAAAGCAAAACATGATGTAAAAACTAGCTATAAGACTCAAAAATTCTCCAAGCTCCAATGATAAAACCTGCATGATAACTTTACTTCAAATGTGGGTGCCAAATACAATGCCCAAGGGTTGTATTTATAGCCTTTTCCAAGCATATAGTGAGGTGGCAATAATCAACGGTCTAGATTAGAACAAGAATAATGGATGGTGAAGATGAAGAGAATTAGGATGTTGTCCCCTTGACCAAAAACAACATGCCATTTGGATGGGAGAATCTCTTGACCAATGGGCAACATTCCATTTGGATGGAAGATTCAAGTGTGAGAAGAGAAGACCATGTGCTTCCAAAATTGGTGGAAGTGTGGGAGGAATAAGTCATGTGCTTCAAAATTGGTGGAAGTGTGGGAGGAATAAGTCATGTGCTCCAAAATTGGTGGAAGTTTGGGAGGAAATGAGCCATGTGCTTTTTGAAATGAGTTGAAGATAATTCTAATTAAAAATTAGAGTTATTTATTTTCATGTGACCTTGGTGAGGTGGCACAAAAAGTTGTAGAAATGTGCTCTAATTCATAATTGGATTTAGTGAAGATTAATTAAATAAAACAAGTTTAGGGAACCTTGTTTATTTAATTAATTTAGAAGAATATGTTTTTAGATTTGGAGAATTAGAGAAGGGTGAACAATATAAATAAATTGAGAATTTATTTATACGTAGTTGGAATATTAATTAAATAACTAGTATTTAATTAATTAAAGGTGATGACTGATTTTAGGTGTATACATTTTTTCCCTCTTTGAAGTAATATTTTTACACGTTGCTTCAAAGAAAAAATTGATAGCGATGCTTAGAAAAGTTTTTGATGCCCCAAATGATGCCCCAGACGTTGATTTTCAGGTACTAACAGATATATGCCCCCTCGGGAGATAAATGAGTGAATTTTTGGATTTTTGAGATTTTTTGAGATTTTGATTATTTATTGATGATTTGATGATGATTTGCAAATTTTTATGATGCATAAACGATTTATCTCCCGAAAAAGAAGATTGAGCTTGACAGATTGATTAATTGATGTTGTATGTTGCCTCCTTGTGTTTGATGTTTGATGATCGTGTTCAACCGATTGATTTGATGATGTTGATGTGATAGTTGATGATTGACCTCATGATAGGTGAGGATCAATGATAGGATGATGATGATTGACCCCATGATAGGTGATGGTCAATGATAGGATGTTGATGATTGTCCTCATGATAGGTGAGGATCAATGATAGATTGATGATTGACCTCATGATAGGCGAGGATCAATGATAGATTGATGATTGACCTCATGATAGGCGAGGATCAATGATAGATTGATGAACCTCATGATAGGCGAGGTTGGATCGATTGATGAACCTCATGATAGGCGAGGTTGGATCGATTGATGAACCTCATGATAGGCGAGGTGTATTGATTGATGAACCTCATGATAGGTGAGGTTGATTTGATTGATTGATAAGATTGCTGATTTGCGATATGTTATGATCATAGGAGGATGTCTACATCTGGTGCAGGTGGATTCAAATTTGATTAGGTGATGTGGTTTGATTTCTCTGATTGATTGATATGCCCCAGTATAGGATTGATTAATGTTCTGAGACTCGATGATGTACTAAGACCTGATGTATACACTGATTCAGTTGAGACATTGATGATGTACCTCTTGATTTGAGACATTATGATACACTACTAGTTTTGAGTTATATATGACATGCGACGATGATGATGATTGATCTATGTGTTGATATGATGTTTACATGTGATGATGATCATGATGATAATGATGGATACATTTACTTTCTATTATGTATGTTGTGTGATATTCTATATGATGATGATATGATATGTTATTGATGCAAATGATGATGCAACAGATGTGTCATGAGTCTATGATGATTTATGAATGATGCCTATATAATGCATGTGATGGATTTTATTATGCCAATGATATGTGATGAATTTTATGTTTTTGTTCTTTTCTTATGCAAATAAATGATGTAATGAATGAATGAATGTGTATATGAAATGATCAAATGATGATGCATATTTATGTTGATGTTTAGGCAATGTTTATATGTGATGTATGTAATGATGATTTTGTATGCTTTATGGATGATGGATTTGATTATGCAAATGATGTAAGATGTTCCATGTGATGATTATGTTGATTATGTATGGATGCTATGCAAATGATGTGTGATGGTTTGTAATGATGAATTATGATTATTTGATGCAAATGATTATGCAGATGATTGTGTTCTAGGGTTTTAAGCTTAAATGAGTGAATCTATCCAACTTCCAAGAGTTGTGGGAAGGTTGCCGTCTATTGATTCTTTGTTAAATTAAGCTTTCACAAAACCTGACATATTTCCTAATTCATTTGGAAATCTGAAGAGACTCACTCATTTAAGCTTAGTGAACCACTTCCCTAATGCCACTATATGAAATGATTTTTGATTATGTAAATGAGATGCGATGGATGTTGTTTTGTGTTTTTTGATGCAAATATTATGATGTGATGGATGAATAGATGAATGATGTTGTAATGTTTTCTAATGTATGCCAATGATGATGCAAGTGATATGCAACTAAATGAGAATGTTTTCTAATTGATGAAAATGATGTGTTTTTGGCAATGTCAAGTGTACTCAATCCCTTAATGCAAGAGATAACATCATTGTTGTAGCTTTGGAAATGCCATAAATATAGATGCAAACTAACATGGATGCAATCTACTCTAAACATGTAGATCTCATATGCAAAAGTTGTCATTCGTAACAGCCAATTTGTCGTGCTTTTTATCATCATTGGGCCTTTAAAATGTTGAAAGTAAGTACAAGCGTCAATGGTATATTTAGACCGTGATGACCTAAGTACTACTTCCATGATGTTTGATAGTGCAAGTTAACACAAGTATCTAAGTATAATTAAACTGAGATGACCTGAGCATTGCTTGCATAAATAGACAAGAGTTAATCCTTTTCTTATGCAAATTCAAAATGTCATCAGTGATACTTTGTAGCGCATGTCTCGTGACAATTTTCACAGTAATAATGATCAAATCATAGACAACATACAAAGAAAAATCATACTCCTTCTTGGCTCCTCTAGTTCGGTACATCATTGAGGGGCTCCAAAGATATGATAATAGAAATCAAAGTACAACAATTGAACATTTGTGTTTAACATGATAACCTATGATTCAAAAGAGCATCATCCTTTTGATTTGATTTTATGTTTGATTTTCTGATGTTTTTGGGATTTTTTGATTTTCCAATTTTTAGGTGTTTTCTGAGATTTTGGCCAAGAACCTAACCTAAAGACCTATCCTAGGGGTCTCGAGGGTTGATCAAAGATTAGCCTTGCCTACGTTGTACATGCAAAGATCATGTAGTTTGACAAGACGACTCTGTTTTTGACTTTTTGACTAACTTTTGACCTATTTTTGGATTTTGATATGATATGGACGTTTGATGCATTTATGATGGTGATTGATGTTCAATGTTGGGTTGCATTTTAATCATTTTTTTTTTTGTGTTTTTCTTACTGTTGTTTGTCTATTGGTTTAAGCCCAAAGTTTATTTTCCCCCAGTGAGTTTACGATTTTGCCCCTAGTCTAGGGTGAGACATGACCACAATGCTAGGATATGTACATGGTGCTTTCAAAGGATAGGAAAATAGATGGTGGAAGTGAATGACGAAAGTGAATGGTCGGCATGCTCAAATAGATGGAAAAGCTAACCTATCACAAATAGCGCCTGTTGCCAGGTTTTCACTACTTGTTTTTATTGCACTTTTTCAAATTTTATGATTTTTTTTGTATTTTTCTCTGTTTCTATTTTTTGTTGTTGTTACCAAGACGCTTGTTTTCCAGGTTTTCATCAATTCAACCATTTTTTCAGGACATTTTCTGATGTTTTTTGGGACCTTTTTCCCAATGCACTTGGATGATTCAAGTGTAGAACTTCTTGAGATGTAGGCTATTGAGGGGTTCATCAAACATATCCCTTTCTAGTGGGGACAACTGATATGCTCCCGATCCAAAGACTACTGTGATGATGCCTTGATCTTGTGTGAATGACCATGTTGGATAAAAGGACCTGATCAGAATGAATAACATGAGTGGAAAATATGACGAATGATAGAGGTGATAGATGAAAGAGGTTATGATAGGATCCCTAATGTGCATGCTATATGGGCCATCAAGCTTCAGACAAAAAGGATCTTGGGCAGCCGATGAGTTATAGTAAGTGAAGGGGTCGCCATCAAAGACGCATTGAAAGACATCACCAATGGAAGTGTAATGATATGACGGGTATGTGAACATGGATGGGTGGAAGGGAATATGTGGTATGAGTGACATGGATGTAGACTATGAATCAACAAGTTCTTTCTCTGATTTTCTTCTTTGATAGATGCCCCCAATGAGTTTTGAGGGAGAGGCATGTTTGGAGATCAACTTTGCTAGCTTTTATTTTTGACTTTGATTTTTGATTTGTCCGGTAGCTTTTTATTTTGGCTAGGGGACTTGTTTGGATCTTTCTTTCTTTTTGATTGGTCCAATGAATTTTTGTATTGGCTAAGGGACTTTTCTTGATCCTTTTTTGCTTTTGATTTGTCCAATAGATTTTTTATTTTTGCTAAGGGACTTCTCTTGATTTTTCTTTCATGGAAAGCTTTCTTTTGATTTTGAATCTCCTTTTGAAAAAGGCATTTTTACCTTTGATTTCTGATTTGCCTCCTTTATATTTTCTTTAGATGATACTTGTTGATCCATGTCTACAAGATGGATGGATGAGGGTGAGATGAATGAAGTGGGAGTGGTGATGCCATCAATGGAGTCTGTGATACTATCCTTTTCGGTACTACTAACATCAATGGAGGCTTGCACGTCCTTAGTGACTTGGCAAGATGACTTGAAAGATGGAACACTAGGAGATTCATACCCTAGCCCAGGGAAAGTGTGATGGAAGGATGGTTGGATATCCTCAGTAGGATCATGGTAAAAAGTGGGTTATCATAGATATCCTACCCAAATAGGGGGTTATCATAGGTATGAAAAGCTTTTGTGCAGCTAGATATGGAAAGGGTAGGTGTATCATCAGGATCCCAAAAGGTTTCAATCCCAGAATGATCATCTTTTTGCATTTCTTCTATAGCAGTCTCAACATCATTATTGGAAGTCTGACCTTTCTTGACAACAATAGCAGTGTCATTTATTAGCAACTTATCTAGATGGTATTCTCCACATCCTAGATCATGAATTTGGACTTTGGGGTTTGATAGTGCAGTGACTAGAGTGGATGTTTTGATAGTTTCATGATCAACATTTATTTGAGGGGAGGATGCTTCACAATTGCTAGGGATGGTGATTTTACCTTTAGGACTTTGATTATGGCCAAACATGAAAGAATTAGGATCTCCTTGTATTGAGGTTTCGACTCCATCGTGAGAAACTTTCAAACATTGATGGTATGTAGAGGAAACTGTTTGCATTTCATGTATCCACAGTCTTCCAAGGAGGATATTATAGGTCAAGGGGAGATCAAGGACTTGGAAAACCACATCTTTCACCACAAGGCCGATTTTGATTAGTAGAGTAACCGATCCTTTAGATAAGCACTCTTTTGCATCATATCCCTTCATGGTAATCTTTTGGTAGGAGTCTATTACATTTTCTGAATATCCCAAGGCATGTATAAACTTTAAAGAGTAGATATTTAAACCAACTCCTCCATCTATTAGAACACGTTTGACCAGACATTTATGGATCAAAACCTCAATATGAAGTGGAGCATTATGCGGATGGGTGAGTGATGCATCATTGTTTTCAGTAAATGATAGGCAATGAGGTGCGGTTACATGTCCCACCATAGCTTGGGATTGGAAAACTTTCGAATCAGCTGGTATAATGCTTTGTTTATCATTGATTAGACTACCAACAACAAAAATGTTAAGAACAATAGTATCATAGACATAGTTTAAATTCTTTCCTTTGGTGTTCACTGATGAGGATTCCCCCTTTTCATAGTTTGGTAGAGGGTTCTTAAAGGCTCCATGATCATTGTTTGTTTGAGGTCCCTCTACAAGTATTGTCTTATTATCAATAAAATCTTGCACTAAATGTTTTAGCTGTATGCAGTCATTGGTTTTATGTCCTTTGTTCCTATGAAAGTCACAAAAATGCACATCATTCCGGCATGGTGGTTTAACTTGTGGGTTATAATATCGTGCCTCTGGTTACGTTATAACCTTGGCTTCAAGAAGCTATTTCAGTGCTGATTCTAAGGATTGTCCCAAAGGTGTGAACCTTCTTCGATTTGATGATGGTATTTTGTATGAGGTTGAAGCTGGTGTAGATTCGTTATTGTTTGGGCTGTTGTTTTGATTGGTTTTGGTGGCAGTGACTGTCAAATTGAATACAGGTTTTGCGTTTTGTGTTTCAATTGAAGCATTGTTGTTACCAACATTCTTGTTGCATTTCCAAAACTTGGGTTTGTCACCACTATTGTAATTCTCAGAGGAGTTTGATGAGTTGTTTTTGTTGTATATTTTGATGACTCCTCTCTTGAATAAAGCATCCTTAATTTTAATCCTGTTCTCAATCAATTTTTTGAAGGTTGGGGGACATTGTAATTCCAATCTATAACTCATCTCATCATTGAGGTTGTCAATAAATATTTTCATCTTTTCCTTTTCGAGTACGAGACAAGAATATCATGCAAATAACCTTCTCCATTTTTGCAAGAACACAAGGAATGATTCACCCTTATTTTGTTTTAGGTTACAAAGATCTTTCATGGTGATGTCATGTTGGATGTTGTATGAATATTGGGTGATGAACTTGTTGACTAATTCCTCAAAGTTGTTAATTGGTGGGGTGAGTTTGGAGAACCATTCAAGACAATGTCCACCTAAGCTTCTTGGGAGTAGTCTCATCAAATATATTTCCTCATATGCAAATTCGAGACTCATGGTCCTAAATTCTCTCACATGGTCTATCATATCAGTTTTTCCATTGTATTTGTCATACTTTGGGAATTCACAATGTTTGGGAAAGGGTATCATGTGGATATCTTGATCAAATGGATAGGGAAAAATGTCTTGGATCAAGTATCATTTTGAAGTCCCTCTTTACATATCAAGGATTTGTTGTTGAAGGTTCTTCATTTGATGAGTTAAAGTGACTACTTGTTCAGGATCATTTTTGAGCTTTTTGGGTGAAGCCTTCAATTGATTCATGTCAAAGTCTTCTGGTAATTTGGCACCTTGTTTGGCTAGCATAAGGAGGTATTTTTCCCCATTTCTTTCAAAAATATTTTCTAAACACTTGTGGAAATTGTGGTCTTGTTCAGCATGTTGGATATCTTCTTCAGTTATTTCTTCCTTCTCAGTGTTGTTGAGTCCATGAAAATGATTCTCTTCAGCCTCCGCCATGGTGTGCTGTGTTTCACTGTTTTGAGTTTCAATGTTTTGAGTCTCAATGATCAGAGTTTCAATGGTTGGGATTTCAATGTTCGAAGTTTCAATGGTTGGGGTTTCAATGTTTGGCTCTTCAATGTTGTGATTTTTAAGTCCTTTTTCCTTGAGCTTTTGTTTTTGCAACCTTGTTTGAATGGGCATACAAGTGTTATAGTTTTGACTAAACTTTGATCTAGGTTTTGGAAAAGTACCAAGGATTACAACTAAGTCAAATAGAATGACAAATTCTAATGAGACTAAGTTTGATTTGACTATGTAGCTTCGTTTCGTGATGAGAGGATGATAAATCCTAATGATGAAACTAGGCCTAATAATCAAAGGTGTGATAAATTTGATGATGTTGGTACTTTGTGATGTTAGATCTTGGTTTAGGCTGGAAAATTCCACTTGTAGAAGTCAATTTTAACAAGTTTGAATTCTAAGGTATCTCAGGAATGATCTTGGACTTTGAGAAAGTTCTAAAATTTTGGTTCAAACTGTGAAACTAGTGGTAAATGTTCTTCCTAAATGAGGCACTCAAACCTTTGGAAAAGTCTTGGATTTTGACAAGAGTAAGAGATGTATAATTTGGGATTGTTCTTGCAAGCTCTTTTGTAGAAATTGAAGGTCAACCTCTCTCTAAATTTGTAGAGTGTTGTGAGATGTTTTTGATGTTATTTTGGACTAAGAGGTTTGGATTGGTTTCCAAATTTTAATATTTTGTGAAATCATTTAGTAACACACATGTTTAGACTCTATTTTACCTAAGGATTGGTTGAATACTTCCAAGGATTCCCAAGATGAGACTGACTATTAGGAAAGAAATGAACCTAGGTCACTATTTTGTGTTTTACAAAAGGTGCCAAAACAAAGACAGAAGGCGCCAGAACAGGTTCAGACTTGTTTTTTTGAAAGTTTCTTTGAAAATTTTCTTGGTTTTCCCAATTTTTCAATGGGAGACTTGGTTGTTTCAGTAAATGCAATTTTGAATCAGGGTTTTCACTTTCAATATGTGACGTTTTGTTTGTTTTGAAAACACTTTGATGAAAACACATCAAGAAATGTACACTCCTAAGGTTGTGAAAGACTATATTCTTTTGGATTCCACGTGGGTTTTACCCCAACCACACTTATTCTTAGTGGATGACTAGATGCTTGACCCCACTGGATCCCCTCCATGACACTCACTTCTCGGGGAAACCAAGCATCAATACCCATGAATCTCTCATTGCAATATTTTTCATCTCTACTAAAAATTGTGAGAATGTGGATGCCAAGACCGTTGCTGCACCAAAGAATAGATAAAGGTTTTGGCCAAGCTACAACAAGAGTTTTAGTAAGGAATTTCCGTTCGTGGGGGTTGATCCATGCGGCGAGAGACCATTGCTACCCTTCTCGTCAGAACCAACCTCATGATACTAGCCTTTGTTCTAGTATCCACACTTATATACCAACTGGAAATGCACTTGGCTTTAGCATGTTACCGGCTGGGTCATTCCCTTGGGTGAATACTTTTTCCCACAAGGTACCCTCTAAGATAAACAAAAGCAAGCAAGTATACCCATAGGTCGATCAATTTTTATTCCATATGAAGAAAGAGAGAACACATGCGATATACTCAACTCACACTTGCATACAAAAGTGAATGGGTCTAGCTTTTTGGTCACCCAGTTAAGGGGAGAGCATATGTCTACCATCCATCAAGCACAAAAGACATGGTGTTCATCAACCCTTTAATTAAACTGTGTTCCTAACTTAATCAAAAGGAAACATGGTGTTCATTAACCTTTTAATTAAGCTATGTTTCTATCTTAATCAAAAGGAAACAAGTAAATCACTTCCAACCCCTACAATATGTCAGTAGTTTGATAAGAATGTTTTTGACAAGCATTTTTGGGAATCCTGCAAAACAACACAAAATATTAACCTTCATAAACTACAAAAGGTGCCAAAACAAAGACAAAAGGCGGCATAAACAGAAATAGGAGGTTCCATAATGATGCAAAAGGTGCCAAAACAAAGACAAAAGGCGGCATAAACAGAAATAGGAGGTGCCATAATGATGCAAAAGGTGCCAAAACAAAGACAAAAGGTGCTAAAATAGAGACCAAAGGTGTCAAAATAGAGAAAAAAAGTTGAGAAACACCTACACCATTGCATAGCTTATGAAATTCTACCCCATTTAAAAAAAAAAGCTCTAAAAAAGACCTCCGTATGACCAAGATATGACCATTTTAAGATTGACTATAAAAGTGCTAAAACAGAGACAAAAAGTGCCAATTTGGAAGCAAAAGGCACCAAAACAGAGACAAAAGGTGCCAAAATAGAGACAAAAGGCACCAAACAAAGACAAAAGGCTCCAAGAGGCTCCAAAAGGCTTACATTCGAACTTGTGAACAAAATTTTTCAAGCATGTTAGTAATAAATAGGGAAAGGCCCCACAATGGGCACCATTTTGTGTGTGTGAAATGTGTAAAGTTAGTATCAACACAAACCTTAATGAAATGATTTATATTCAAAGATTCGAAGCAAAGAAACTATTCTAATTTGCAACAAACTAAATCTTTCAAGAACGTCCCATTGTCCTCTATTCTTAATGATTCTTTTAACCTTTTGGCCCTCAAAGTTCTATGTGCACAAAGACTATTATAATGACACTTAAGAAACGAGATTGGTATTCAACATGCAAGCCAACTAAATGCCTACATGAAACTATATGCAAACAATGATGATGAACGCCATGAGGAAGGGGTGCTGGTGATTATGATAAACAAACAAGTGGAGGTGGATGCTATGGTATTGAACTAGAATGATCTATGCATGATTCTACATATTCTCAAATGTAAACTAAAAATGACTAAGATGATACTCCGTATGCTCAAATGCAAACTTAAAATGAACTAATCTAAAATTCAACTATGATGCAAGATGGATGATAAAATGCAACTATGAAGCAAAATTTAAAGCTAAGATGTAAATGCAAAGCAAAACATGATGTAAAAACTAGCTATAAGACTCCAAAATGCTCCAAGCTCCAATGATAAAACCTGCATGATAACTTTAATTCAAATGTGGATTCCAAATACAATGCCCAAGGGTTGTATTTATAGCCTTTTCCAAGCATATAGTGAGGTGGCAATAATCAATGGTCTAGATTCAAACAAGAATAATGGATAGTGAAGATGAAGAGAATCGGGATGTTGTCCCCTTTACCAAAGACAACATGCCATTTGGATGGGAGAATCTCTTGACCAATGGGAAACATGCCATTTGTATGGAAGATTCAAGTGTGAGAAGAGAATACCATGTGCTTCCAAAATTGGTGGAAGTGTGGGAGGAATAAGTCATGTGCTTCAAAATTGGTGGAAGTGTGGGAGGAATAAGTCATGTGCTCCAAAATTTGTGGAAGTGTGGGAGGAAATGAGCCATATGCTTTTTGAAATGAGTTGAAGATAATTCTAATTAAAAATTAGAGTTATTTATTTTCATTTGACCTTGGTGAGGTGGCACAAAAGTTATAGAAATGCACTCTAATTCCTAATTGGATTTAGTGAAGATTAATTAAATAAAACAAGTTTAGGGAACCTTGTTTATTTAATTAATTTAGAAGAATATGTTTTTAGATTTGGAGAATTAGAGAAGGATGAACAATATAAATAAATTGAGAATTTATTTATATGTAGTTGGAATATTAATCAAATAGCTAGTATTTAATTAATTAAAGGTGATGAATGATTTTAGGTGTATACAATTACTAATGACAATTAATGTTGAATTAAAGAGTTTTTACATATATTGATTCACCCCCCTCTTAGTATATTGTGTTCCCTTCACATTGGTCATCTAGTTTTAAGTATATAAAAGATATTTTAAGACTTTGGAAGGATAAACATTGAGGAATTTTATAGAAATCTTCTCTAAAGTGTAAAATTCAAAACCCTAGTTTGAAAATCATATTTGGAACATCAAGGGGTTACAAGAGGGGGTTGGATGGTGGTATCATTACACTACTTCTTGAATCATCCAAGAGGTTGAGAATGGCCTAAGAGTCTATAATTTTAGTTAATAAGGTTTTTGAAAAGAATGAAAACTATTGAGACCGTATAATTCTAATCCAAAGATATACCCTTTTTAAGCATTCTTTAAGAAAAGCTTTAGCAAAAGGCCCATTTACAACATATGGCTGTTAGGGCTAGGAAGGTTAGCTGTACCAAATGTGTTTGTTAATTTTGAATTGATTCAAGTAGTTGCAAGGGCTTATAACCATAAGAACAGGTAATTATTCAGTATAGATGGAAAATTCCTCAAGCCCTTGAACAAAGCTCACATCTACAATGTTTTTAATTTGAACCCTAATTCTCAACTTCCAATAGATTTGGGTGCCCTTAACAGAGAATACAAAAGACATTTGGATAGATACAAAGTTAAATTTCTGCCATGTTTTAGGATTAGAAGGCAAAAAAAAGAGCCGAGGAGGTTTACTAGTGGAGATTTGGAACCTTTTAGGTATGATATCTTTGAGGATTATTTTGTGAAGACGTATTTAGATCACTATGTGAAGTTTTAGGGTTGGATATAAAAATTTAGATGCCTATGAATCTAATGGTAATGGTTGTGGATATTCATAATATAGATGTGAATAAGCCTTATGATTATGCTGGGTATATTGTAGAAGAGTTATGCAAGTCCTTGAGTTCACTCAAGAAGGATAGCAACATAGTCCACTTTAAGTGGTACTCATTGCTTTGTCACACAGTTTTGTATAGTAGAGTAAAGGTTTGGTCCCCCCATCTATAAATCAAAACCTTGGATGAATGGAAGAGAACATTTCTAGAAAAAAGAATGTACTTACATTTGGAATAAAGATTATGAGAAGGCCAATTACTCAAATTTTGAGGATTTTTTTATTAGGATAGTTCTTAACAACTTGGGTCAGCCAATAGATTGAATATTATGCAATGAGGTGAGATAATTTTTAAGGCTCAAAGACCTTATTCCAAAGAAGTGAATCAATCAAAATTGGGGTGATTGGTTCTTCTACAAAGATTCCACAATAATCAAGATGTATGGGTCCCTAGTAGAATCTCATGTTCTACCCAAAAGTGTACCAAGCCAAATTGTCTTTTTGGAAATAATGTGGAAATTAAATGAAGTTGGAAAGACTCATTTTAGGAATAATAAGAAGCATTCCCTCCTACCTTATAAAATAGTGTTTTGAATTTTTGGTAACATCAATGGAGGGCATGGAAAATCTATATGGTAAGTTGTTTCCTTACAAGATGAAGGCAGACAAAATAAGGAGGTGTAATCTAGAAAGGTTCATTCATGATCAAAGAGACATTTTAAAGATGACACCTTACCCACATGATTTTGATAATGTGGAAGATTTGATTAGAAATTTCCCCATAAAGAAGGAGGATACATAGAAGAGGACCTTATGGGTAAAGATCCAAATTATAGAAAATAAGAGGAAGTAGGCAGATCCATCATTTGAAGGATCATTTTTGCTAGTGAAAGATCCTATAGTCAAGATGATGAATATGTTGGATAACACAAAGAAAATGCTATCAAATGTGCCAACTCCCTCATCAAGCACTTCTAGTCCTTCTACTTCTCAAGAGGATGTTCCTCATAGTCCTCAACAAGTCACTCCCTTACAATAGATTGATCCCTCATTTGGACCACTATTTGATTATCCTTTGGGCCCATATGAGATATATGGTGATACAAGTATGATATAGATAATGCATCCTCCTCTTAAGGTCATAATTGAAAGACCCATTGATGAAAGATTAGTCATTAATTTTGAAACTAGTGGGTAGGTTGTGGATGACATTAGAGCTTAGGCCTGCAGTGAATTTATGCAGGATGATAAATTATTCATAACCAAGGAATTCAAATATTTTATCCTAAAAAATTAAGGAGAGGAGCTATAATAGAGAGTGTCGAATAGAATCCTTTTAGAGAAAGAGAAAAATGAAATAATTGCAAAATTTTGGGAAAATTTCAAGAAGGAAATGGAGGCTATGACCCCTCAGAGGGGTAGAGAATTAGTAAAAAATGTAGGATGCCTTATTATAATGGGATGGGACATGTCATCTTCTATAAAATTTGACATAATTAGAAGATAGAGAGGGGAAGATCTACTTTTGAGCTTAGAGGAGCAAGCTGAGGCCCTTTACTTTGGGTCTAGTTTCAATCAAGGCATGATACCTTGACTATTTGTTCTATTTTCATAGACTAATAAACCCTAGAGGTGATCAATGATCCCAATGAGCTTATAGGAAATATGATAGAAGAATAGGGTATACTATAAGGAATCTAGGGTAGCGGAACAACTTCCTACCCTAATCTTGAGAGGAGAAAAATGCAAAACTTAAACAAAAATAAACACTAATATCATGCATACCACAACACAATGATTTACATGGGGAAAACCATTTTGAGAGAAAAACCCCACACCCCAAAAGCCACCCAATATATTATTCAAAAATCAAAAGATTACAATATACATGTAGAGCAAGCTTCTCACATGAGTATCACCACTAGAGATCAAGAGATAACATGACCACTATCAGACTCTTAGAATACACCCTCATCTACATACATCCTAGTCGCCTATAAAAAGATTTTGGAACCTTCTAGAATTAGGGTTTTACATGGTCATTTTTCATTTGAGGTTCTAATAGAAAAGCCTTGACATGTCAGTGAGAAAAAAAACTTGACGTGTCAGCGGGAAAAACCTTGACGTGTCAGTGGGAAAACCTTGACGTGTTAATGAATTTTTTTTGGGGCGATTCCCCAAACCCATTGTCTTGTTACAAGTGTACAATATTTGCATAGTTAGTCACAACATACCAACATGCATCCTATTAACAATAAACCGTATGTAATTGCAAGGTTGAGACACATTTTCCCAACAAATCTCCCACTTGTCGAACACCTTGCAAGAGCAATGTAAGAGTGTTTACACCATTGTCTCTTTAATTGCTAGGGGCCGAAAGGCCCATAGGCTCTCAACACCATCTGAACTTCTTTGTGCTCACATGCTTAGTTAAATAATCAACACCATTCATTAAAGTCTCTACCTCAACCAGCTTCACCTTGCCATCTTCAACCATATCTCTAACAAAATGATACTGTACATCAATATGCTTGGTCCTGGCATGAAATGTCAGGTTCTTGGCTAGACATATCACACTCTGACTGTCGCAATAAATTGTCACTATACCTTGTTTTATTCCAATATCTGAACACAGTCTCTTAAGCCAAATACCTTCTTTACAAGCATGAGTAGCTTCCATATACTATGCTTTAGTAGTGGAAAAAGCAACCATAACCTATCACTTACTGATCCAACTAATTGCACCACCAAATAAAGTAAAAACATAAGCACTAGTGGATTTTTTTCTATCAACATCACCTGCCTAGTCTAAATCCACATAACCATGAATATCAAGGGAAATCTCATCTTTAGTCATATTACTATGATAACATAAGGAATAATCTGAGGTACCCCACAAATATCTTAAGACTCTTTTAATTGCATCCTAATGAACTCTACCAGGATTAGACATATATCTGGAAAGAACTCCCATTGCTTGAGTTATGTATGGTCTAGTATAAACCGTAGCATACATAAAAATTCTAACTACAATCTGGTAAGGCACTCTACTCATTTTTCCCATCTTTGATGGAGATGTTGGATAATCTGAAATAGATAACTTTGTTCCAACTAAAACATGAAAACACAATGGTCTACAATCTTGCATATCAAACCTCTATAAAATTGAGTTGACATACTTGCTTTGGCAAAGCCATAGCTTTTTGTTCACTCCATCTCTTTTAATTTTCATCCCAAGATTGTGTTTAGCTACACCAAGATCTTTAATTTCGAATTTGGCAACAAGTTGAGATTTTAGTTCTGAAATCATACCTTTCCCTCTACCAATAAATAACATATCATCAACATATAATGAAATATACATGAAACAATCACCATCAATTTCATAATAAATACAATGATTTGATTTAGAACACTCAAATACCAAACTCAACGCATATGTATCAAATTTATGGTACCACATCCTAGGACTCTGTTCTAAGTCATACAAAGATTTCTTCAATTTGCAAACCAACTTACTTTTACCTTTCACCACATAGTGCTCTGGATGTGTCATATAAATATCCTCCTCCAAATCACCATGAAGGAAAGAAATTTTCACATCCATTTGCTCAACCTCTAAATCATAAGCAGTAGCAATAGAAAGAAAAAATCTAATGCATGCCATTTTTGCAACATGAGAAAATATCTCACCATAATCAACACCCTCAACTTGAGAGTAACCCTTTTCAACCAACCTTGCTTTGTACTTATCAATACCTCCATCTGAACCAATCTTTTTCTTAAACACCCATTTACAACCAACATGTTTTCATCCTTTAGGAAATGGTACAAGATCCCATGTATCATTCTTTTTCAAACATGCCATTTCTTCATCCATAGAAATCTTCCAGGATTTTGCATCATTCATACCTAGTGCCTCTTCTATAGATCTGGGCTCATCCATGTTAGTATTCAAAGAAAAAATACATCTCTAATATCAGGTGAATACCTTTCAGGTGGTTGTCTATGCCTTGTAGACCTATGAACAAGCTGAGTTGGAGGTTCTTCCTCCTCTTCTGAAGATCCAAAGCTAGATGAGCTCTCCTCAACTTCTTGTCTATCCTTGGGCCTTGATTCAACTTTCTTAGGTGTAGAAGGAAATTGAATTACATCTTCTTATTTACTTTGTTCTGGCTGCAATGTAACAAAAGAAGGTTTAGTTTCTCTAAAAATAACACTTCTACTATGTATTACCTTCTGTGCAACAAGATCCCAAAGCTTCTATCCTTTCACACCATAAATATATCCGATGAAGATACATTTCATAGCCTTGTTCTCCAAATTTGTTTGCTTCTCCTTTGGCACATGTGCATATGCCTCACAACCAAAAACTCTAAGATGTCTTAATAAAGGCTTGCAACCCGACCATGCCTCTATAGGAATTTGATCAACAAGAGATGATGCAACAAACTTGTTAATCAGGTGACAGGGAGTGGCAACAAATTCAGCCCAAAACCTTTGTTCTAGGTCAACAACACTCAACATACTCCTAGCCTTCTCCATCAATGTCCCATTCATTATTTTTGCAACTCCATTCCATTGTTGAGAATAAAAAGTTGTCTTCTATCTATGAATACCACAATCTTTACAAAATATATCAAAATCATTAGAGCAAAATTCACCGCCATTATTAGTCCTCAAAATTTTTATTTTCTTTCTAGTCTACAACCCAACCATTTCTTTAAATTCTTTAAATCGACTAAAAACTTCAGTATACCCATGTCCTTTTACTATAATCAATAATAAATGAAACATAATATGTAGATTTACCAATTGAAGGAACATCTACAAGACCAAATACATCAAAATGAATAAGATCCAATACACCATAAAATTTATGAGAACTCAAGTAAAATTGAACATGGTTTTGTTTTCCATAAATGCAATGCTCATAGAAATCGAATTCAAGATTACAATCAGATAAACCTTCAACAAGGCTTTTATTTTTAAAGGTTCTTAGACCCTTTTCTCCAATGTGGCCAAGTCTCTAGTGCCATAGCATAGTTTTCTCTGCAGGTAACTTTGTCTTGGAAGAAAGATCACCTTTGGGTACCTAAAAGCCATGACCATATGCTGAAGGTGAAACCCTCACTTCTTCTATAGAATTTCTTTTAACATAAGTACTATTGCACTCAATACTGCATGCATCAAGCTTATATAATGTACCATATCTAAAACTTCTAGCAATCACCATAACACCTCTAACCATATTACATCTTGCATCAAAAAATACTACATGCACACCTGTATCTATTAGTTTTCTCATAGATAACAATTTTCATGCTAATCTAGGGATATGCAACACACCATTAATCCTTCTTATTCTACCATCAAGAAAATTGATTTTAACTTTACCATTACCAACAATGTCTAAATGAGAATCATCACCCATGTACACCTTATCTCCATCAAATTATTCATATTCATAAAACCAATATCTATTAAAGGTCATATGAAAATATGCACTTGATTTAATTAACCATGCATCATTACTTGCACAAGTTTCCAAAGCTACAATGAATGAATCACCATCTTCCTTCTCAGACTCAGAATCAAAATCAAATTTCTTGTTTTTCTTCTTTTCTTATTTGCATTCCTTATGAACATGTCCATGCTTCCTGCAGTTCCAACAAATAACTTTGGAATTTCCAGGAGATTTAGATCTCCCCTTGGACTTGGATTTGTCACGATTCTCATTCTTCTTTCCTTTTTCCTTAGGTTTTCCATGAACATTTAGGGCCTCCTTGGCAGTGATGGATACCTTCCTCCTCATCTCTTTAGAAAGCAAAGAACCCACCACATCTTTAGTCTTCAATATAACAGAAGTACTCCCAATAGCCATAACAAGAGAATCCGACAAATCAGGCAAAGAACAAAGCAAGATTTGACATTTCTCCTCCTCATCCATTTTGACACCAACTGATGCCAATTGAGCCACCAACATATTGAATGCTTCTAGGTGGTCTATGATTCATCCACCCTCTTCCATTCTCAAGGAATACAACTTCTTCCTCAAGAAAATCTAGTTCACTAAAGATTTGGCCTGATACATCTCACCAAGCTTCTTCCATAGTTTTTGTGTAGAGGTCTCTTCATGGACATTAATTAAAATAGAGTCTACCAAACACAATCTGATTAGACCCTTGGATTTACTGTCCATAACATCATATTAAGCAGCTTGAGTAGGATCTGTAGGCTTTGAAACATTCTCATCAACAACATCCCATTGATCTCGATCTATCAATAGATCCTCCATCTTTAGCTTCCACATCTCAAAATTATTTCCATAAAATTTCTCCACCTCTATTCTCCCTGATGAACTTGCCATCTAAAAATTCATGTAACAAGATCACAAAGTGTCTTTTGCACAAGCTCCCACTCAAATCTATATTAGTTCAAAAAAATCCAACCCCCAACTGAAACCAAAGGTGATCAAGCTCTGATACCACTTGTAAGGAAGCTAAGGTAGTGGAACAACTTCCTACACTAATCTTGAGAGGAGAAAAATGCAACAATTTACAGATCTTTAACAGTTACAAAAACCTAAACAAAAATAAACACAAATATCATGCTTACCACAACATAATGATTTACGTGGGGAAAACCTCTTTAGGAGAAAAACCCACACTCCAAAAGCCACCCAATATATTATTCAAAAATCAAAAAATTACAATATACTTGTAGAGAAAGCTTCTCATAGGAGTATCATCACTAGAGATCAAGAGACAACACGAATGTTATTAGACTCTTAGAATACACCCCAGTCTACATACATCCCAACTGCTTATAACAAGATTTTTGGAGCCTTATAGAATTAGGGTTTTACAAGGTCATTTTTCATTTGATGTGTTAATGGAAAATCCTTGTTGTGTCAACGAAAAAAAAAAACCTTGATGTGTCAGAGGGAAAAAACCTTGACGTGTTAGCAGGAAAAAACCTTGACTTGTCAGTGGGAAAACCTTGACGTTTTAACATTTTTTTTTCTTCAGGGCGATGCCTTCAACCCCATATCTTGTTACAAGTGTACACTATTTGTATAATCAATCACCACATACCAACATACATCCTATCAACAATAAACCATATATAATTGCAAGGCCAAGACATATTTTCCCAACATATACAAATATTGTCCAAGCAATCGCCCTCATAATGAATACAACCCTATTCAGAGAAGCAACTGTAAAGAAGTTGCAAGGAGACTTGGACAAAGAAAATGCCATAAATCTAAGGTTGGAGGAGAAATTAAATATTGCTATGGGATTGCTCCCTCCACCACAACAAATAAGTGAAGCTCAATGATCATAAGAAATGGAGAGCCTGACCCAAGAGATCAAGAGCTTGGAAGAAGAGCTCAAGCAAAGCAAAGCAGAAGCCAAGGTAGCAAAAGAAGGGCCTGTAGATACTAGAAATTGTCCTAGCCCATGAAATAGCATTTTAACACTAATATTCATCTTTCTCTAATGATTAAATAATGCTCAATTATTTAATTATTGTCTGAAATCATATTTCCACTATTAATTAAATGACTTTATGTTATTTAATTAATCCATTTCAATTATTCTTCTTGATTAAATAAATAAATTTATTTAATTATATCTTTAATTCTTTATTCTTCTTGGTTAGTTAAATAAATCCTATTTATTTAATTATATCTTTAATTCTTTATTCTTCTTGGTTAGTTAAATAAATCCTATTTATTTAATTATATGTTTAATTCTTTATTCTTCTTGATTAGTTAAATAAATCCTATTTATTTAATTATATCTTTAATTCTTTATTCTTCTTGATTAGTTAAATAAATCCTATTTATTTAATTATATCTTTAATTCTTTATTCTTCTTGATTAGTTAAATAAATCTTATTTATCAAATTATATCTTTAATTCTTTATTCTTCTTGATTAGTTAAATAAATCTTATTTATCTAATTATATCTTTAATTATTTATTCTTCTTGATTAGTTAAATAAATCTTATTTATTTAATTATCTTTAATTCTTTATTCTTCTTGATTAGTTAAATAAATCCTATTTATTTAATTCTTTATTCTTCTTGATTAATTAAATAAATCGTATTTATTTAATTATCTTTAATTCTTTATTCTTTTTTTTTTTGATCCGTAAGGTGATGATTTTATTTATATAAAGAGAAATATACATTCGTCTGCTATGCAGGAATAATTACATTGAAGATCTTCATATAGCCAAAAACAAACACGGAAGAGTTCAACCAGTTCCATATTGGAAGCATCGAGCCAAAGATAAACACATAGTCAACCTTCTTCAAAATTTACAAAAAACTAGACCCCGGTTCGAAGACACTGTGAGTAACAAGACAAGACCAAGCCAAAAAACCAGACGGACACCAACCCGAATCCCACTAATTACCAGAAACCATTTACCTCTGCAAAACAAACGAAACCTTCCACCCAGTCCGTTCCCACCACCGGCACTAACTTCACTTTTTGCTTCAAGAACTCCACTGCCACCTCTGCAAGCTTACGATGTCTAGATAATTCGAGGCCTTTCAGGTCCAGAAGAAAAGGGTAAATTTTGATCGCTTCATCCGATTCCCACATAGACGCAAGGTCCGTAGGGCGCGGTATGCCTTTGCCCGGAAGAGCCGCTTTCAGAGTAGTGTCGATGCCACCGAGCAAGTCATTTCGAAACATTCGCACCATCAATTCTTTAGCCAATGTCTTCGGGGTGGCAATATCCAAGAGCGAGGCGAGAAACCTTGATGAAATTTGGGCGTTGTCTCGAGCAAATTCTTTTCTCTCTAAATGTCCCTTTCCAAGGACCATCTTCACTGCTGCAACCGTCACCGGGTCGTCCTCGAGCAAGATGCGTTTTAGACGCTGGTCCGTTACCTCCCGAAAGGCGATTTGCCTTTCCGTTGCCATTAAGGAGACAGGAGTGTCGACACCAAAGGATTCAAGACCTTCCACCGAAATGATAATGGTGAACTTCGACTTCGATTGTCTCTCCATTGCCAGAGATTTGACCGGTGCACCCTGCAAAATAAACACAAAGGCAAAAACCAAGGAACCGAACCTAAATTTAGGAACGGACTTCATGAGATTAATAGAAAACCTTAATAATGATCCGCCAGCCATCGTATACGGAACCAGATGAATGGCGTTACAAACTGTCCTTTGCATGAGTAGAAATACATCCCCCTTCACTTCAACTAAGAGCTGTGATCAATGCAAATTATGGTTATTACCACTCGGCACGTCCGCGCACAGAACAAGGACTACCGTGCGCTACGTGTCCCTTAGATAGCTTCGTGATAACAGCGCCCAACATGCCTCTAAACCCACTCCTTAAAATTTGAGCTATAAAGCTGTCAATTAGCCCCTGCAATAAACCTCCGCAAGCCGCTAATTTAGCCGGTTGGCATGACTGCTACAAACCAAGCCCGAATGCCTCCCGCCCGTCCCGTCCTCCACCACATGACCACCTAGGCATCCATTGCCTGTGTGAGGGGCGGAGGGGGAGCCCACCATCCACCCCACAATTCTTTATTCTTCTTGATTAGTTAAATAAATCCTATTTATTTAATTATATCTTTAATTTTTTATGCTTTCTTATTTATTTAATTACGTCTTTAATTATCTTATTCTTTATTTAATTATCCCCTTTTTAAGTTAAATAATTATTTTATTTATTTAATTCTCCACATTCACATTTCTTAAATTAAATAATTACTTTAATTATTTAATTATCCCTCTTTTTTCAACATTATCTATTCATCATGAATAAATAAAGTATGTTATTTATTTATCTAATTCCCACTTGCACAAAAAACCATGGTAGGAGCACCAAAAGTTGTCGTAGAAGTGCCGCGTGTTCTTGTGAAAGTGCAATAACACTCAAGACTTGATGTGTGAAATGAGGGATGAGGGCTTCTATTTATAGAAATAGGCTCAAGTGGATTGAGGGCTAAGATCTTGCCACACGATCAAGGGCTCATGTTGAGAGGTGCTCTCAAGCAAGGGAAAGAGGACAAGTGTCATGTGAGGGATTGTGGAGGATGGAGGCATAATTTAAGATTGAATTTTATGGAGAGGAGAGAGATAGTGCCATGCAAATTCGACTCAAAAAGTGACATTTGTCTTTAGTGGATTTAATGAGATGGAGGCAAGTATTTATTGGAGAGAAATGGAAGAAAACATGTGAAGGGGAATGACATGTGGCATTGGAGGAATTTTAAATTTGAGGAAAAAGCTAAGTGGGTATTAATGAAGGGGGATTTAATTAATTAATTTGAGATTAATTAATTAGTGGCTTAATGGAAGGAGATCTAAGGCTATATTTAAATAAATAATTTAACCTTAGTTGGAGGAACAAGATAGGCATAAAAAAAATTAAATTAAATATTTAATTAATTTAGAAGAAATAATAGAAGATTAATTAAATAATATAATATTTAATCAATTTTGGAGGGAAAAAATGGAATAATTTATTAAATGCATATTTAATTAATTATGAAAGAATATGGAATAATTAACTAAAATTTATAATTTTAATTAATTTTGAATGCAAAGTTAGAATTAGGGTGTCTATATTTTCCCCCTCTTTCATGTGGCATTCGATTGATGTTGTGTCAAAGAATTTTAAAACTTGCTCTAGTAGGGTAGGAGATGATGCTCCCTCGATAGATTGACCATTTTTTTAAAAAAATTTCTTTTCTAGAGGGATCTCAAAAAAGACAGGTTTAAAAGAGAGAAATGTGTGTTAGAGAGAGAAATAAATAAAAAATAGGGTAACAGGTCAAGAAATTGGTGGAAAAGGGGAAAATTAGGGTTAACACCACATGCCATAGAAGAAAATAGGGTTTTGAGGCCTACAAATAGGCCTTGGGGGGCCCAAAGGTGACATTTTCACCTTGGCATTTGGAGAGTAGAAGAGTGGTGTGAGCGAAGGAGCGATTGTAGAAATTCCTCAAAATTTGCATCATGCAGAGTATGTGTGGAGTACCAATGGTTAAAGGACATAGGAGAGCTAGTATGTGACCTAAACCATGAGTTTCAATGTAGTTTAGGGGTAATTAATGCAGGTTAATTAGGCTAGGAAAATGGAAAAAATGGAGGCACAGTTCCATAGAACCGTGCTTATGTGTGTGATCGCGACACTTGCATTGCATAACATTGCACTTGTACTAGATCGACACTTGCAAAGCAATACAGTGCTTGCTTTAGTAATTAGTGCTTCCATAATTTGTACTTGCACTAAAAATGGTGCTTGTGAGGGATATTGTTGTGCTTGGGTTAGAATGGTGCTTGCATTCTACAAATCAACACCTTTGGGGGGTTAAGTATGCACTTGTGCCAAAGCGATGCTTAGGTAGGGTTAAGAGAGCACTTGTGCTAGATAATTCTACACTTACACTAAGGCTCTGCTTGCGTGTGGTATGTATGCACTTGTGTTGGCTAGGGATGCACTTGCGCTGAATGACGCCTGTACAAAGCAAGGATGTGCCTACACTTGAAATGATGCCTATGTTAAATAAAAGTGTGACTCTGTAAAAAAATATGAGTGTATGAGATTTACAAAGTTGAATTGGAAGGAATTTATTTCTCCCAAGTACTCTATACCTCATAGTGAGTTGATTGCCTTGATTAGATGTCTTCATTGACAAAATAGGTTGTTAGGTTGGGATTTTTATAGTTGATTAGTGCAAACTCAAGTACTTTATCTTCCTAGGATATTGTGATAATTATCCTATCCTTTCTTGATCAAGTCAAGTAAACAATAATCATGTGTATTATTAGGGGTTTTTGGGATTAAAGTGAAAAAAAATTATGTTATTTTTGATGGCTAAAATTGGTTGGTGGTATGATGCAGGAGTCTTTGGGCTCACTTCAGTCGTGTGAGAGGTGACTTGGAGTGATGATTCAGTTATGGTACTGGCTAACCAAGATGGATGAGGAGTGGTTGAGTCTGATGGGACTCTTCCATGTATCTAGGATGCCCCAGCTAAGGGAACACCATGTGATGATGACCACGTTAGTAGAGAGGTGGCACAGTGACACCAATAGCTTTCACCTCTTGAAAAGTGAGGCTATTATTACTTTGGAGGATGTATGGTGGATCTTGTGGCTCCCAATTTGAGGGGAGTTCATGGAGTATGACTTGATGCATGCCAAGGATGCCTTGGTTTGAGTTTTCATGATGAATGGTCTTCCCATGAGGGGGATTGAGCTAGAATTGGAGGCAAAGATGAGAGAGTTTCTTGAGCTTTCATTATTCACTGTGACATTGATTACTAGAGTATTAGTGCCTGATCAGAGATCACACAGGTCTATGATCAAATGGATAGGGGTGTTGGACCATATTTTATTAAATGGGATTATATTTTCATGGGGTCCATGCATTTTGGAACAAGTTATACAGGGAGATGCACTTGATCATATTGAGATGGGAGGATCTTGGGGTGCAACATTACTCTACTACATATCTAGGATTTTGAGCACTATATAATTTTGTGGCTAGTGTTGGATAGGAGGAGGAGGCCAAGATGCCATATGTATTTTCCTATGTTGCATTTTTACAACACTAGTGGCTGGGTGACCTACCATACTAGAGGTAGGTTATAGATGACATGACTATGAGGTATGGGAGGAGAACCATTTGTACATTCACTATATTTAGAGGACTCACTACTTGATTGGTTGGATGCCTTTGATTATTGAGCATTATCTATCAATGATTGTCATACGACAGTTTGGGAATTGAAAGACTATCCCTATGTAGGAGGAAATGTTTACAAGGGTTGTGTGGGAGAGATGGATCAGGGGGGCTACATAGAGCCATACATAGCTAGACAAGACTAGTGAGACACCCCTATAGTACTGTGGGGTCCACAACTAGTAGTGGTAGACATGAACACCACATCAGAGTTTGATGTGTGGTGGGTAGGAAAGAGGCTAGTATGACTGAAAATCCCATGGGATCAAATGGCCTTGGTACAGGAGGAGGAGATCAGTGAAGAGAGTAGTAGTGATGAGAGTAATGATGACAATGATGATGGTGAGGATGATAATGATGATGGTGATGGTGGAGATGGGTAGGGTCATTGAGTGCGATAGAGGTGAGATCCTGATGTAGGGTGAGGGGAGGAGAGAGGAGCTAAGGAACATTTGGACATTGGTGGAAAGGATCACAATGATAATGAGGGGGACATACAAGTGTGGTTGGGATTATTGATAGCAGAGAGGGATCAACTTAGGTAGGAATGAGAACAACTGAGACATGAGAGATCAAGTGAGGTAGGATCAAATTTAGGTAGTTAGGTAGAGGGATGTGGCATAGGTAGAGGTAGCCTATTTATAGGGATTATTGGATGGTGCTAGGGGTGGTGATGGGGGTTCTCAGTTAGCAACAATGACAACATAGCGGGATGTGACTTAGGCTTTAGAAACTAGGGCCAAGAAGATGTGACTAGACTATGACAAGAAAGGGATTTTGCTTGATAGGCCTTAGAAGGATCAAGATCACATGAGGTGGTGGGTGAGCTCTTCCACATCACAGAAGAGATGCAATATTATAGGGGATTATATGAGAAGGTAGTGTCACTTGACAATGAGATCCTAGCTTCATGACTAGTAGAAAATCTCACAGATCCAAGTCAGTGTGATTAGGACCTTCGGTGGGCATGGGGCCACCTCCTCCTTGTGGTCCATGTCTACCTACATCACCACCCATGGGGCTAGCTCAGTCAAAGGGGTAAAGCATAGGATAGGTGTTGGTGATGATGATAATTTTTTGGATTATACCCCGAGGGGTATCGACTTTCAAAGTGTACATGCAAGACCTTTTTATATTGTTATATCATGACATTGTTATTTTTTTGATATATATGAGATGATGAGTTTGGACTATGTGTATATGGAATTTATGTGATTTTATGCACGCATGGTTAGATAGATAGTTTGAATGCATCTTTATGTTATAATGTTGTTATGATATGCAAACAGGTTATGTATGATATGATGTATCATGATTATGGATGATGACTATTAATGATTATGGATATGAAATATGATTTATGTTTTAATAGTTATGTATAATGGATCAATGATTTATGGAGCTATGATTATGATCATAGCTAACAACTATGTAGATGACTATGTTTATGATAAAAATGCATGCAATGAGTTGTGGATGATTTGTGTTATAAAATGATGATGGAATAGTGGTTTATGTAAATTATTATAAATTTATGCAAAGGTATCGTGTGCAATGTATAATGGTTATACAAAATGTATTTATGTAAAATGGATTATGATAATGATTCAATGATGATGATGTATGAATTATGTAAATGATTATGATGACGTGTAATGAATAATGGCTTATAAACATGATTATGATGATTAATGATTATGTAAAAATGATTAATGTAATAAGGGATGTAATAGATAATATATAATAATGGATAATGGATGATGAATAATGCAAAATGTATGGTTAAGATGTAAATGTGAAAATGTAATGATGAATAATAAAATAAAATGGATGATAATGAATGATGATCAAAATGAAAAAATGATTAGTGAGTGATGATCAATAAATAAGTAATGAAAGATGAGGAATAGATAAATGAATTTTCTTTTGTGCATGATACAAGATATAGCCAAGTCTAGGTGGGGGTGGGGACATTGGTTATGGGGGGAATGTGAAAGGGTTTGGGGGGTTTAATTATGTTGGAAATATGGTGAGAAATCCTAAAGTTTAATATAGCAAAGATCATTATGCCCCAGTGGTATGAATAACCAATGGTGTAGTCATGTCCTTTGCATGGAATTTGGACTCACAATCAAACAAACAAAATATTATCCCTTAGGACACAATGCCTTCTTATAACCTTAGTGGACCATAAGGGGGATAATGTTGCACAACTGAGTTCATATGTTTTATCCATCCCTACCTAAGGTAGTAGTTAGCATCGGTGGGTTAGGACAATCACAAAAAAACAATACAAAAATGACCATGCCCCCTTTCACACTTTATCCAAAACACACAAAGATATGAGTAGATCTAGGTGGCCTAGACTAGGTAACTCCATGGGTTTGAAAAGAAAATCACAAAAATAAAATAAATAAATTTCAAGGTGAATCATATCTCTTGCCAAGAATGGGATGGATAAATAGTGATAATACCAGACCTAGGAAGGATTCATCCTATTGGGAATAAATGGGTGAGGATTAATGTGGATGGAAAGTCAAATGGTTGTGCCTAGATCAATTATCCTTCTAGTTATGAATTTGTGATTGTGTCCATATGTAGGTATGCTTTTTCCTATTTTGCTTGGTTTTTCCAAGATGAAATTGATCAAGATTGCTTAATGATTCGATTCACTTGTTTCTATTTGTGTGGAAGTGTAGAATTTTATTATGGATGAAATTTTTATTATGGGTGAGTCATAATGGTAGTGCTATGAACAACTAGGCATGGCGACCACCAATCCCAAGTACACATTTAGGGAGAGGTATGATGTATTCATGGCTTAGGCATGGACATGAGAATTGGATGGTAAAAATGAGGGGTATAGCTCATGAAGGATATCTCATCAGTCATGAGACAAGGTGGTGGAAGGGTATGGGTGGGGAAGGTCATGTAAGTTGTCTAATCTATCATGAAGAAATAATGGGGGTCATGGTGGATGAGTGTGATGGTTTATGCATGTGATTTTTAAGGAAAATGAGGATCGAGTGAAAATGAGGGATCATGCATGATGGTCAAGGTCAAGATAGAAAAATCTTTCCCATTAAAAAGGGGAGGTGGGAATGGTTAAGCAACATGAATTCCAAGCCATAGTTAGCTGGTGATGTAAGGGAGTTTATTGTGATGGTGAGTGTGGAATGGAAGACCTAATAGATGGTGGATGTGACATTACACATGTCACCTATTTTCAGATTTTCACCATGGTACTTGCCCAAAGTGTTTGTTTGCTAGGTTTTTAAACATTGGACAAATTATTTCTCTTTACTTTTTTTTGTATTTATTTATTTTTTGGATTTTTATGAATTTTTGTTTTTTAAAGATTTTTATGCATAGAATTTCTTAAGATGCATTATATTCAGTAGTTCCTCCAAGGGTTCACCTTCCATAGTAGCCAATTAATAAGCACTGGAACCATAATTTACTGTGATAATATAAGGACCTAACCAGTTGGGATCAAACATTCCTTTCTTTTCACAATCATGTAAATTGTGTTGATTTTCTTTGAGGACTAGATCACCAATCTCAAATTCCCTAGGCTTTATTTTCTTGCTATAACTTTCTGAAGCTGATTCTGATAAACCCATAGATAATTTAGAGCATTGAGGCATTTTTCATCTAGGATTTCCTACTACTATAGTCATGTCACTCGATATTCCTCTTCATTAATGACATTTTGTAAAGATATCCTCAAGGATGGGAGCTTGACCTCTATTGGAAAAAAGATTTAGAGCCAAAGGCTAGTGAATATGGTGTTGCCCCTGTGGGAGTGCAGATACTAGTGCAACAGGCCCACAGGGCAGGGTTGAGCTGGAGATGCCAATTTTGACTAGTGTCATTGATCGAATTTTTAAGTATTTTTAAAATTGTTTTATTAGTGGCCTTGGCTTAGCCATTTCCTTGTGGGTCATATGGAGTGGATAAATGATGTTGGATATGAATTTTTTTGACATAGATCATGGATGTATTGATTTTTAAATGGATTCCCATTATTTGTAATAATGGAGGATGTAATATTGAAGTTGTTAATATGTAGCGACTAATCATGCAAATATTGTACACCCGTAACGTATTCTCGTCGGGGTTTAGGGCTAGGTTGGGCCCCTAGTGGGGGTTTAGGGGTGCAACCCCCAATTTTTTTTCCTTTTAACTCATCAAGGTTTTCCTATTGACATGTCAAATGAAAAAAAATGACTTTGTAAAACCCTAATTCTAGAAGCTTCCAAAATGATTGTTATAAGCAGTTGGGATGTATATTACGATTGTGTGTTCATGAGATTATAATCTATTTTTCATTGGATAATAAAATCATTGGGTGGATGAGTTTCTATAGATGTAGCCCATATTGGGTGAACCATGTTAAATTTATGTGTAGATCTCTTTTGTGTTATTCTTCATTGTTATTTCTAGGCTATTTAATCTGAATATAATTGTTAATGTTTATTGCTCAAATCTACTTGAATTCTAACAACTAGTATTAGAGTCATGTGCATTTTGGTTGATTGGAAGGAAACCTGTAGTTTTGAGTGGGAGCAATGCAAGAAGGAAAATTCAAGGTTGAGAAGTTCAACAACCAAAATTATAAATTATGGAAGATGTAGATGGAAGATTATTTGTACCAAAAGGATCTATGGCGGCCATTGCAAGGAAAATCAAAGAAAGATGCTACGATGTCCAATGAAGAATGGAAGATTTTGGATAGAAAGGAATTGAGAACCATTCGGTTGTGCCTGACACCATTGGTGGTATTCAATATATCAGAAGCAAAGACAACATAGGCTCTGATGGAAGATTTGGCTAAATTGTATGAAAAACCCTCAACTTCAAATAAGGTATTTCTCATGAAGTTTTTATTTAATCTAAAAATGATTGAAGGTTGATATGTGACAAATCATTTAAATGAGTTTAATATGATTACTGGTCAATTAAATTCTATAAAAATGAATTTTGATGAAGAGGTGAGGGCTCTCTTTATTTTATGTTCATTACCAGAAAGCTAGAATAACTTGGTAATGGCTATAAGTAACTTTGTCTTTGGTTCAAATACATTAAAATTTGATGATGTTGTTGGAGTTATTCTTAGTGAGGAAATGTGATAGAAAAGCATAGGCGAGAGTTCAACATTGGGTAATGATTTGACTGTAGAGAATAGGGGAAGAAAAAAGGAGAGAGGAAAAATCCCAACATATCATGGGAAGTCACAAGGGAAGTGTAAGAAAGGTAGATCTAAATCTAGAGGAAAAATGGATTTTCGGCACTATGAAAAGCCAGGACACTTGAAGAAGGATTGTTGGTCTCGAAAAGGAAAACAAAGAGACATACAACATGATCATAGTAAGGAAGCTAATGTTACAAGTAATACATTGCAGGATGCTTTAATTCTATGTTTAGATAATGTTAATGATTCCTGGGTAATAGATTCAGGGGCTTCATTTCATGCCAAAACCCATATGAAATATTTTGTAGATTATGTTCAAGGTGATTTTGGAAAGGTATATTTGGGTGATGATGAACCTTGCTAGATTGTTAGAAAAGGAAAAATAAAAATCAAGCTGTAGAATGGAAATGAATGGTTGCTACAAGAGGTAAGGCATGTTCCAAATTTGAGAAGAAATTTAATCTCCGTGGGACAATTGGGTAGTGAAGGCTACATAGTTACCTTTATAGACAAAGTCTGGAAGGTCACTAAAGGTGCATTAGTAGTGAATAAAGGTGAAAAGGTAGGCACATTGTATTTGTGTACTGGTAATACTTATTCTACCCTAGCTGCTACAAAAATAGTTGCTACTAAGACAGTTAGAGCACTTGCTGTAGGGATAGAAACAAAATTGTGGCACCATAGACTTGGGCACATGAGTGAGAAAGGGATGAAGATCCTTCACTCCAAATTTTTTCTACCAGGTCTAAACTAGATTGACTTGGAGTTCTGCAAAAAATGTGTTTATGGAAAACATAAAAGAGTATGATTTCTCGAAGTTGGGAAAGAGAAGAAGAGTGAGAAATTAGAGCTTGTGCATTCAAATGTATGGGGACTAGCTCAGGTATATTCTCTTGGTGGCTCTTGTTATTATGTTACTTTTATTGATGATGCAACTAGAAAACATGGGTGTATTTCCTAAAACAAAAATCTAAAGTTTTTGAAACTTTTAAAAAGTGGAAAGCTTTGGTTGAGAATGAGACATGAAACAAGTTGAAGTGTCTCAAATCTGATAATGGAGGTGAGTATTGTAGCAGAGAATTTGAAAATTACTATTCATACAATGGAATCTGTAGGCAGAAAATGGTTCCTAGAACCCCACAAGAAAATGGTTTCTGAGAGGATAAATAGGACCATTATGTAGCGTGCAAGGAGCATGAGATTATATGTTGGACTACCCTTACAATTTTGGGAAAATGATGTACATAACACTGATTATTTAATAAATAGGGGACCTTCAAATCC